>JAJOOF010004784.1:0-46993 GCA_029582545.1 Solanum lignicaule | reverse complement strand
TTGAATTTTAAAGGAAAATACAAATATTAGATTACATCCGAGAACTAATTGAAACAGAACCCTTCCTAGAAGGTGGCTGCGTAAATTAGTTACTCATCTAATATTTGTAACAAATATTAGTTTTACATATGAGAACTTATTGAAACAAAACCCTTCCTAGAAGGTGGCTGCGTAGATTAGTTACTCCACTAATATTTGTAAATTGTAACTTCTAAGTTCTAAGTTGCAATTAGATTTTATTGAATAAATTTGAAGGCTTTATTCAAGTCTTTTTTATATAACTATTGTCTTGCATTTTAATTTTAATGTTAAAATACTAACTTTAAAGTACTTAATTTAAAAATTGAAAATTTGATATTTGAAATTTCAAGTTAAATTCTTTTAAAATATTTAAAATACAAATTTGAACTTCTCAAATTTGAAATTTGAAAGTTGAAACTTGAAATTTGAAATTTGAAATTTGAAAGTTGAAATTTGAAAACTTAAGCATTTCTTATTAGCTAAAAATGTTATTGAAAACTAAATAAACTAAAAATGCTATTCAATAACATATAATTTCAATACAAATAAATAAACATATAAAAAAAATAGAAATCCCACGTCCCGTCCCATCCCGTCCCGCCAAATCCCATCCCATCCCGTATATATAGTGGGACGGGATGGGACGAATTTTTATCCCCCCAATCCCGGTCCCCCCAAAATCCCGGCCAAAATGACCCCCGTCCCGTCCCGTCCCCCTGCCAGCCCTAGTTAAGATCTGTCTCTGAAATTTAGATTATAGTCTAGAGAGGTACTTCTACCTTTTCCTTTTTTAAAAAAAAATAAAAGGGTCCAAAATGGACCCAAGAATTTATTAAAACAAATCAAAATGTCAATCAAACAAAATCTGATGAGTTTAGGCCCACATGCCTTACCACTTCAGCAAAGGAAACAATAAACTAAAGAATCAAAAATAAACAAAAAGAAAAAACAAAAGGAAATCAAAGAGAAAGGAATGCTACTACAGACAGAGGTCCACAATGGTGAAGACCAAATGTTACGCCCTGAAGCTGTCGTAGCTCACCGGAGTTAATCATCTGTAGATTTGGGGCGATAATAAGGTAGCGTTTGTGGTATCTCTCCAAATTTTTGATCCAATAGCTATCAGTTTTTAGCTCAAACTCATCTTTAAGCGTTACCAAATTCAAGGTTTAAACTAGTCCCCTGAGGTGATTCCAATGATAGCGGTCTCTAGAGTCACATATACTCTAGCTGAAGCTCTCATTCCAATGTTCAGACATGTTAAGTGATATAATCTTAAAAAAGATGAATTATTATATTGTTTCTCAGTGAAGAGTACACTACCCCTTCCCTTTTCAATCCCCCATTATCAAACTATATGAGTATGAATAGACAACGAATCATGTAATTATCAAATAATATTTATGTTTTATATATTTCTCTATTACATTGTTCACTATTTAAAACTATTAGATTGTTATTATTGATTTTTATTAGCGCTTATTACTTGGTTTAATATAATTATCAAGTGTTTTTTTATAATATAAAGCATATTTATTTATTTATTTTTTTACTCCTAGAATTTTTAAAAAGATTTGAATTTTTATTCTATTGTTCAGATATTTAAATTTTATGGATAATGTATGTATTATCTATTTACTTCATTGTGTCTTTAAAGTAAGTTCAAAAATTCCCCCCACCCACACTCCGTCTTTGTATTTTTTTCCCTAGTACTTGTATGTTAATTAATTTTCAATCATTTGCCTTTGAAATAATTTTTTTTTGCAATAATTCTAAAATAAGCTAATCTGTTAGAAGTTGTTATGTTTGTAATTCATGTTAAACACTTTCACCTCAATTAAACATATAATTTTTTCTCATATTTAATTTTAATTTTTTTAATTCAAGTTATTTATAATTATTAGTCTTAAGAATTAAAACGATATTTAATAATGCACAAAACATTCTTAAATATAAACTTTTAAGAAAAGAGTAAAATCATAATTTCATCCTATATATATAACATTACCCTTTTATATGAGCCAACAAGAGTGAGACTAACATGACATTAAGTTTTTGTACCTTTAGCATTGGGTGTTTATACCTTTTTACAACTATTATGGCATTAAGTGTTTGAACCTTTAGCATTACGTGTTTGTACCTTTATATAAAAAAAACCTATAATTGATCCCTTCGAATGTAGGAATCTTTCTGGCCCTATTTTATTGGTCGTTCAACACGTGGAGGTTCTATATTTGCGTGTACATTGTAGCTATTGACTTTACATATATACTCAAGCAAATCAAAAGTGAACCATCAGTCCTTCTCTCAACTAACTTCTGCAACTTAATTCCTTGAAGCTTCAAATTGGTGGGTTTTTGGTTTTCCCTTTGTTGCTTTCACCGGTTTGCAACTTTTAGGTCTTTTTATTTTGTTTTTATGCAATTGTTTGTTGATTGTACTTATGTGAATCATCTCTTTTGTTTATTCTACTAATGCACACTTCTAGGGGTGGCAATTTGAACCCATATTAATGAAATGAGTCCATTTTGCCCATATTTAATGACTTGGATCACTCATATTTTAATTGGTCAAATATGGGCTTCAAGCTATTTTAGGGGGGTGGGGGGTGCCCGGGGGAGGGGGTAAATTTTTTTTTTTTTTTTGAAAAAGCAGATTTTTTTTTTTGTTTTTGGAAAAAAATAAATTTAAGGGTAGGTTGGTGGAAGTTGGGGGTGAGGGCGCCTCGGGGGGTGGGGGTAATTTTTTTTTTTTTTTTAAAATTTTTTAAAAAATGGGTTAGAACCATTTTACCCAAACCATATTTGACCAAATCCATATTTGCCCATATTCTATTTGGGTGGATTGTAATCCAAGCCATTTTTGCTCAATCCATATTCAATTCATCCAAATCCGATCCAATCCAACCATTTGCCACCCCTACACACTTTTTTGTTGTTTCTTCTTTGATATTTCAACTTCTGCACCTCATCTCCTTGAAGCTTCAATTTGGTGGGTTTTTGGCTTTCCTTTTGTTGCTTTCATCAGTTTCCAACTTTTAGATATTTTTATTTTCTTTTTATGCAATTTCATCTCTTTTGTTTGTTCTGCTCATGCACATTTCTTTGTTGTTTCTTCTTTGATGTTTAAGCATCGACAACTCATCTCCTTGAAGCTTAAAATTGGTGGGTTTTTGATTTTCCTTTTGTTGCTTTCATCGGTTTGCAGCTTTTACGTCCTTTTATTTTCTTTTTCTGCAATTCTTTGTAGATTGTGCTTCTGTCAGTCTCCTCTTTTCTTTGTTATGCTCATGTTCACTTCTTTTTTCTTTCGTCTTTGATTTTTCAGCTTTGTTGTTTTTTGTTTGAGATATTTCAAATTCTTTGAAGAATTGCAGTGCTAAATATATTTTTTGGTCTCTTGTTCTTTCTTTCATTTTTTGAGTTGTTAGTTTCTATTGCATGTTAGTATTACTATCATCTATGCTCTATATTGTTCAAAAGGTGTTTGATGGTGTGTTGTAATGAGCTTTGTTCCCTTCTTTAACAGAAGACTCATAGAGATTTTAGAGTTAAAAAATTTACAACATTTAACCTTGCATGTGTGACTTACCATTACTAAGAGCTTATGAATTTAAAAGAACTCTAATTGTTGTGGATCTCATTGTGAAGATAAATTCATATGGCACCAAGATTGAATATTGAAGGAATAACAACTGACACTCCTGATTGGACTTGCAAAGTTCAAATTAAAGACATGAGTCGAGACAGACTAAGTTTGGAGATGAAATTTCGATTCAAAAATCTGATTTTGGTAGACGAGCAGGTACTCTCACTCATTGTTGTCGCATCTCATCCTCTAAGCATAATTTTATTATTTATCTGTATCTCACAATGTTCTCCGACTTTACAGGAACGACAAATTAGGGCAGCTGTATATGGTGATGATATTGACTATTATGCAGAGAAGCTTATATTGTTGGATATATATCAAATCTCTACTGCTGATGTGTCAGAGATTTCGACTCATTTAGGATTTTGTTTTGATAGTTTAAGTGTCCTCAAATGTCTAATTTATGCTCTAAATTGATGTTAAAGTGATGATTTGCAGTTATGAAGGCTAAGGAGCAAGGCAAGGACACTACCGGGCAAAAAGGAGCAAACTGAAGAAAAGCGATCCTGGTGATCACCAAGACCACTCGGCGAGTCGCCAAGTGGCTCTTTAGCTCACCTAAAGTTCCAGTGTGCCAGCCGTGTGGAAGAACAGATTTGGTGACAGGAAGGAGCAGTCGGTGGATCGCCGAATGACTCCACGATAGCAACCTTGATTGCCTTAAGTCACAGAACCCTGAAGACAAATGGCCAATGTAAATTGGTGATGGACTGGAGCAAAGGGCAGATCGCCGAATGGTTTGGCGAGGCGCGACTTACTTCGCCTAATGGTCTTTCAGGCCAAAAATTGGGCAACTATAAATTGAAATTTTAAATGAAATTTCCAGAGTTATGATTCCCTGAGTTCGATAGTTCGAGTTTCTCTATGAGATTTTGAGTTTTCATTGGAGACTTTGAAGCTTGAATTTGAGGATTTGCCAGTGGGTTTTGGAATTTATTCAATTTAGACCATTGTAAAGACTTGGAAGCTTTTACCTAGCTCATGGCTAATATAGTTGGTAATTGTTTTTCTCTCTTTATGATGTGTAGCTAAAACCCCAATTCTTGAGGTATGATCATGTGTTTATTTGTCTAATTAGCTTATGGGTATTGTTGTTTGATAATTTAATTGCTGTTTTAATGTGGGTTTGATCAATAGCTGAGTAGTAATTCATGAATTGTAGTCCCTCCCGAGAGAGAAATAGACTTCGGTATAGATATTCTTCTCGATACTCGTCCTATATCTATTCCGCCATATAGATTGGCACCAACAGAGTTGAAAGAGTTAAAAGAGTGGTTGAAAGATCTCTTGGAGAAAGGCTTTATTCTACCAAGTGTCTCACCTTGGGGCGCTCTGGTCTTTTTTTGTGAGAAAGAAAGATGGTTCTCTTAGAATGTGTATAGATTACCGTCAGCTAGACAAGGTTACTATAAAAAATAAGTATCCTCTTACGAGAATTGATAATCTATTCGGTCAACTTCAAGGTGCCATTTGTTTTTCTAAGATAGACCTCAGATATGGCTATCATCAGTTGAGAGTAAGAGAAAGTGATATCCCTAAGACAGCTTTTAGGACCCGCTATGGTCATAATGAGTTCCTAGTTATGTCCTTTGGTTTGACCAATGCTCCTGCAACATTCATGGACCTTATGAATAGAGTATTCAAGCCTTATTTAGATATGTTTGTTATCGTATTAATTGATGACATTCTAATCTATTCGAGGAATGAGGAAGATCATGCTAGCCATCTCAGAATAGTGCTCCAAACTCTAAAGGATAAGGAGTTATACGCTAAATCTTCTAAGTGTGAATTTTGGCTTAAGTCTGTGGCATTCTTAGGTCACATTGTTTCCGGTGATGGGATTCGAGTTGACGCTCAAAAGATAGAGGCAACACATAATTGGCCTAGACTCATGTCTCCAACAGATATTAGGAGTTTCTTGGGGTTTGCTAGATATTATAGAAGGTTCGTCGAGGGGTTTTCATCTATTTCATCTCCTTTGACCATGTTGACTCAGAAAACGATTAAGTTTTAATGGTCTGATGCTTGTGAGAAAAGCTTCCAGGAATTGAAAAAGCAATTGACTGTTGCTCAGTATTGACCTTACCAGAGGGTACGCAAGGCTTTATGGTTTATTTTGATGCGTCCAGAGTCAGTTTGGGTTGTGTGTTAATGCAGAATGGCAAGGTTATAGCTAATGCCTCCAGACAGCTCAAGGTTCATGAGAAGAATTACCCAACCCATGATCTAGAGTTGGCTGCCATAGTATTTGCTTTGAAAATATGGCGTCACTATCTTTATGATGTTCATGTAGATGCTTTCACTGATCACAAGATCCTTTAGTATGTGTTCAGTCAGAAAGTGCTTAATCTCAGGCAGATGAGGTGGTTAGAGTTACTCAAGGATTATGACATGAGTATTCTATATCACCCAGGTAAGGCTGATGTGGTTGCTGATGCTTTGAGCAGGTTGTCTATGGGTAGTACCACCTATGTTGATGCAAATAAGAAAGATTTAGCAAAAGATATGCATAGACTTGCATGATTGGGAGTTTGGTTAATGGATTCCAATGAATGAGGAGTGGTGGTGATGAATGGGGCTGAATCGTCACTAGTGTCTGAGGTGAAAGAGAAGCAAGACCAAGATCCTATTTTGCTTGAATTAAAGGCAAATGTTCATAATAAAAAAGTGATGGCTTTTGAACAAGGGGGAGATGGTGTATTGAGATATCAAGGTAGATTGTGTGTGCCAAGGGTGGATGAACTCCAAGAGAGGATCATGGAAGAAGCTCATAGCTTTAGATATTCTATCCATCCGGGTTCCACAAAGATGTATCGTGATCTGAGAGAGGTTTATTGGTGGAGTAGTATGAAGAAGGGCAATGCAGAGTTTGTTGCTAAGTGTTCGAATTGATAACAAGTTAAAATAGAGCACCAGAGGCCCAGTGGTTGGCTCAGAATACAGTTCTTCCAGAATGGACGTGGGAGATGAACAATATGGACTTTATTACAGGTTTACCGTGGTCTCACAGGCAGCATGATTCTATTTGGATGATTGTAGATCGAATGACTAAATGAGTGCACCTTTTGTCGGTAAAGACTACCCATTCAGCAGAAGATTATGCTAAGTTATATATTCAAGAGGTAGTTAGACTTCATGAAGTTCTAGTGTCGATTATTTTAGATAGAGGTGCAGAATTTACCGCGCAATTTTGAAAGTCCTTCCAGAAAGGTTTAGGTTCAAAGGTGAATTTGAGTACTGCTTTTCATCTTCAGACTGATGGTCAAGCCGAGCGCACTATTCAGACTTTAGAAGATCTGTTGTAGGCTTGTGTGATTGATTTCAACAGAAATTGGGATGAACACCTACCTCTCATTGAGTTTTCTTACAACAATAGTTATCATTCTAGCATCCAAATGGCTCCGTATGAGGCTCTTTATGGGAGAAGATGTATATATCTCCTATTGGATGGTTTGAGGTCGGTGAAGCTGGGTTGATAGGACCAGACTTAGTTTATCAAGCTATGGAGAAAGTTGAGATTATTCAAGAGAGGTTGAAAACAACGCAGAGTCGTCAGAAATCCTACACTGATGTTAGGAGAAGTGACTTATAGTTTGAAGTAGATGATTGAGATTATTTGAAGATTTCACCCAGGAAAGGTGTTATGAGATTTGGTACGAAGGGGAAACTTAGTCCCCGATGTATTGGTCCTTATAGAATATCCAAGAGGATCGATAACGCAGCTTATGAGTTGGAGCTACCCCAAGAGTTAGCAGTGATTCATCTGGTATTCCACATTTCTATATTGAAGAAGTGTATGGACGATCCTTCACTTGTTATACCTACTGAGGATATTGGTATCAAGGATAGCTTATCTTACGAGCAGATTCCTGTTCAGATTCTAGATCGTTAGGTCTGCAAGTTGAGAACCAAGGAGGTAGCATCAGTCAAGGTCTTATGGAGGAATCAATTTGTTGAGGAAGCTATATGGGAGGCTGAGGAAGATATGAAGAAGAGATACCCGCATCTCTTTGAGCCAGGAGAAATTCCAGATCAAGGTACTAATTCTCTTCTTAGTACTCTTTAAATTGATATACTGAATGTGTTAGATTTGCTTGTTGGGTGGTTGAGCTGAATGTTAGAAGTTACACCCTTAGCCTACTAAGAGTAATCTCATTAGGGGACGAATGTTTCCAAGGGAGAGATATTGTAACACCCCGCTATTTGAAAGAGCTAGAATTAGAAAGACCAATTTTTGGAAAGAATAAAAATCTGAAATTTGGCAAGTATATTAAGTATGAGTTTTGGGTCAACTTCAAACGACCATAACTACTGGTACAAGATAAGTTAGGTGGGCCACAAGATATCAAATGATAGGTATTTGAATTATCTTTCTAACGCCATAGAGTTTTCTAATTTTTGAGTTCGTATGAGAGAGATATGCCCTTTTGAAGTCGGGCTACCTGGATAAGAAAAGTCAACCAGATTTTAGAGGGGTATTTTGGTCTTTTCATTACCCGATTAATTTATTCCTCATATTTACTACACCACTCCCCTACCATCATAACCATCCCCCGTCTAGTTTGTCAAAACTATATACTAATATATCTGAGATTATAATTTTTACTTACCTACAAATATTAGAAAATAAGTTAAAATCAACTTATTTTTAGGAATAAATGGTGGCCAATGATGTTAAGTCTATGACCACTTACAATTTTACACTAAATAAAGGTAATTTCACCATAAAGTCTCTTAATGAATGCACTAGATAAATCACAAGAATTATATTCACCACAAAACGCTAAATGATTGCACTGAATAGATCACACGAATTATACAATTAATGTGTAAATATTTAGTTTGAGTTCTTTCACATAATCAATACTATTAGCTATGTTAATTTTCTATTTAATATTAAATATTCACATAATTTGCAGGTGAAAATGACAAGGAAGGAGTATGCATTACTGCAAACGTTGCCTTACCCGAAGTCGCTCCTCCAATGAAAATAGACAGTGCAAAAGAGGGAGACAAGACTACACTTGAGGATTCACATGGAAAAGAGGATCATCTAATCTCTCATGATAACATTTTTACAAATTTGGATAATTTTGACCTTTTCTCACCTAAAGAAGGTAGTTTCTCAATGTATAAGTCTTTTAGAAAATGAAAAATTTAATGAGTCACAAGAACTTGAAAAATCATATTTTATTTTTACATAACTAAAGTCATTTACCATATTACATTGATGATTTTTTTTCTAAATGCGAAGGATTAGACGATCCCTTTCTACAATATGGGATAGAAAATGATGACTTTGAAGATGCTTAGACTCCCAATATCAAGGACCTCTAATCATCTTACGAAAAGTGTTGGCATCATTATGCTAATGAGATACTATTATATCTTTGTCCTAGTAGTTGTTTGTGTTGGGATATACTATTAATCATGTTGTTGAGTTATAATATTTTATTTCAATTAATCTAAGTAAAGACTATATTTTATTTATTTATTATAATAATGTCTTTATTTGAATAAATTATTGTGTTAATATGCGTGTTCATTACTTATATAGCAGACAATTTTTGTGTACAGAGCTATCTAACTCATGCATGAAAGATTCAAATTGTCGGTTCTCATAAGTTATAAATTAATGTTCACAATTAACTATGAAGTAGGAAAAACATCTTGATGATTGTAGAAAACGATTAAATATAATTTGATCTAAATTATGAGAGTGGTCATATTCCAACTTCTTGTGCTAGTACATTCCATATATATTAAACGAATCAAGAAGAGATGTTTTTTAATGTTCTAAATATTAATACACAACTTCTCTACTCCATTACAAGTATTTATACTCTTAATATTGATATAATTATTATGAGCTTTGTAGTTTGATCTATTATTTTAATCTATTAAAAGGCGAGACTCAATTATGAGTGTCTTTGCCACAAAGAGCACTCTAGCTTGCCGGCACAACTCTGTGATCAACACTGGGAATGATAGCGATGTCTTGCTCTGCTTGGCCCTCATGGCCATCTTCTGCTCAATAATCATCCCTTGATTCACTCTATCCCGATCAATGATAGATCCCAACAGAGCTTCCTTCAGGCGCCGGGGGATGGATTCATTCTGTGACAGCATGAGTATGCTGCTAATAAATCCGAACCAGTACCTCACAACTACATTAACGTCCTTCTTTTCAATCTGGACCCCTGGCTCAATCCACAGAGGTGTAATGTCAGAAATCAAGGGAGCCAACCATTCCTTAAGATCATAGAGGGTCTTCTTCTGAATCCTATTCGATAAGAAATGGATTATATAGAATGTGCACCCCAATGCCTCATTTATGTTTGAACTGCTGCACTTCACCTTTTTACCTTGCACCACCACATAATCAACAGGTTCAAACGAAGTGGCCTTCTTCTTGCCTTTCGGGACCAGCTTCCCGTACTCCTCATAGAATTCCTAGACCCAAGAAGGCATGTAAGGGCCTCGGTACTGTGTGAATCTCTCAAATTTGTGGAACCGAATTGTGTCCCACCCATGTGGATACCTGTCCACTACCCCATCAGTAGACAACCGCTTCTCTTCTAGAATCTTTCTCAACCCAGCCGCCTTTTATCTGTTCATCGAACGTGGTGGAGGTGATTGAATCGGGGGCACTTGTGGTGCCTACTCAGCTGCCTATATTGGAGGTGGAGGAAGAGTTGGGAGTACCGAGAGTCTAGACGGATCATGCAGTGCTTTGGAGCGAAATTCAGCCCGTCTCCTCTGATGGGTTTCGTCATCCTTTAGTTCTGACTCATAGACTGGAGTTCTAGACCCAACCTCATCCTCTCTGTCTGACTTGGATGTAGCGAGGTGGGAAGCGTAGACACCTATGCTGTCGGAGCTGGAATTATTCGGACTAGGCTCCGCAAGTCTTTTACCTTTGTCTATCCCCTTCCCCTATGTCGGAGGAAGTTTGGGTCGCGTTGATCGTGAAGGAGCAGCCTCTTCAAAAATGACCACTCCTCGTGCTCCCTTTCTAGGTGGTTGATTCCTTCCAAGTACCTTGGGCCTAGCCATATTTTCAAGACAACACAAATCAAACAAATGCAGTTACAATGGGTTAGTGCAATATAAAAATAAAAGAATTCTAGGAAACCTCACCGATCGACTCGGCGAGTCGCCGAGCTTATTCAGTGAGCCATAGAGGGCTCACTGAAAAGCACAAAACCAAAATGCAAGGTGGTCAGCACAAGTTGGCGAGGTTTGGGGTTAATCGATGAGACGAAGAACTAGATCAGTGAGCTAAAAGTAGCTCGCCGAATTTCACAAAAAGATTTACAATAAACAGGGCTACAATAGGCAATAACAAGGGCATTCGATGAGTTGCTGAGTGAAATCGATGAGCTCAAACGTATCGCCGAATGTTACAGAATCCAATAGTTAAAATTCAGAGAAAAAAGGCGAGATAAGGAGTTAGTTGGGGAAACACCGAGTCACTCTGCAAGCTCGACTAAGCTCGCCGACTGACCTCTCATGCCAAATTTTTACCTCGACCCCCAATTTCCAACACACAGTTTATGACAACCAAACCAAAGCCCTATTCTATGCAATCAAAGCCTAGTCCATATCATTACCAACCTCGGGGTACTCAAACTTTCCCAAATTTGTCTAAAATCGACCAATCAATGTCTTTTGCCCTTAAGAATGATGTCATCCGATATATCATTGGGAAATTCAGTTGTTCCATGCAATTCGGGTTACTTAGACTTCACCCACACAAAACCCAACATGCTACAACCATAATTTAAATAATTCAATCGTAAAAATCATATTAAATTAGGCTAAAGTCAATACCGGACATGCTTGACTTCAAAACAAATCCCAACGATCAATTTAGCACAGTCAAGGCAAGAAAAAGAACTATAGACTACTCACATGCATGCTCAACAAAATTTGCTATGTAAGACAACTTCTAAGAACTAACTTTAATTGCAAACACAAGATTCAAGAAAGCAAGGAGATAGGAATGGATAACACTTTGGATTTCGACCACACAAGGACACCCACAAGAATTAAACTAAAAATATATATTCTAGAATTTGATTGAGAGAGCACAGGAGTCGAAAAGTCCAAAATAATGAAAGTTTTTGAATTTAAGACGGTTAAAGGCCTTTGAACCTTCAGTTCACGCCTAGATCGGCGATGGGTATTATTCTGCCGATCCACCCAGTGAGTCACTAAGTGGGCCTTGGCCCGCCCAAATTGTCAGAACACTAGCCCATCCATTTGTCTAAATGGCGAGTTAGATCGGGCTCACCGAGTCACTCAGCGAATCACCGACTGAGTTTTGAGCTCGCTTGTCAAGCCCGAAGGCTACCCCCTTGACGTAAATACGGGACCTAAGATCACGAGTGACCCCAAGCTAACCTTGAAGCTGGAATATCATAAGCATACTAAGACAAATGAATAAAGAGATACTGATCCAAATATATATAAAACTTCTAAGAGTTTAGTGATACTGAACAATCACTCAAAAACTAAAGCTGAATCTAATGCTATGTCTGAAAAGCCTTTACTGACTAGAGTTGATGGGACATGCCCCCAGCTAACTATAGAAAAAACTGAAAACTTATAAGTGAGATATTCCCTTTTGAAGTTAAGCTGTCCAATTAAGGAAAGTTACCCGAAAATATGAGGGGTATTTTGGTCTTTTCCTTACCCAATCAGATTTAAGCATTTTTAGTACGGTTTTACGAGTCTAAAATGATTAGAATTATTTTCATTCATCCCCAAAGTGTTTAGAGTCTTAGAGAGAAGATTCAAGAGGAGAAAAGTTCAAAGTTTCAAGCGTTCGTTCATGAAATTCAAGATTTTCCCAAGAACCTAGTTCTTTGAGGTATGTAAGCTTCCATAGTGTTGTGTTCGTTAACCCACACGCCAATCATGATTTATTCAACGTAATTTCGTTCTTGAAATTTAAGGTTATAAGTTCTTGATGAGTTCTTGACTATTTTAGTAACCTTTAGATAAGGGCAGTGAAGTTTGGCTAAGTCACAAGAATAACAATAAGCATTAAAAGGTGTGCTGAGATGGTATGTTATCAGATGAGGTTCCAGTTAGGTTATAATTTTCCATGTGTGCCTAGATATCATAATTGATTTTTCAATGTGGAATAAGTCCATAGCTTTCAAGTGTTAGCTTTAGACCTAAGGGGGAGATGATAAGATGAGATATCAAGTCTAGTGTTCAGAATTTCCTAAGGAGCTGGTTTGTAGGATTCGATGGAGTTGTTAGATTACTAAGCTTGAATATAGAAAGAGTAACCCGTTCCATACCCAATCCAGTCATCATTCGAGGACGAATGATCCCAATGGGGGTTATATTGTAACACCCCAAATTTTTTTTGAATTAAGACTCGAACCATCCTTTGTTGTGAGTAGGATTTTACCAAGGAATTTAAAATTTCTTAAGTACTAAGGTCAAGTCACTAGACGTAGCACCTTGAGTTCAAAAAAGAACTAAATTGGAAATAGCAAAATCTGAAATTTTGCCAGTTATGCTTAAGTATGAGTTTTGGGTCGATTTCAAACAACCATAACTCCTAGCTCAGGATGAGTTAGGTAAAATACCAGATACCGTATGAAAGATCTTTGAATAATCTTTCCAACTCCACTGAGTTTGCTAAGTTTCGAGTTAGGATGAGTGAGATATTCCCTTTTGAAGTTAACATGTCCAATTAAGGAAAGTTACCCGAAAATATGAGGGGTATTTTGGTCTTTTTCTTACCCAATCGGATTTAAGCACTTTTAGTAAGGTTTTAGGAGTTTAAGCTGATTAGAATTATTTTCATTCATCCCCAAAAGTGTTGAGAGTTTTAGAAAGAAGATTCAAGAGGAGAAAAAGTTCAAAGTTTCAAGCGTTCGTTCATGAAATTCAAGATTTTCCAAAGAACGTAGTTCTTTGAGGTATGTAAGCTTCCATAGTCTTGTGTTCGTTAACCCACACACCAATCATGATTTATTCAGCGTAATTTCGTTCTTGAAATTTAAGGATTTAAGTTCTTGATGAGTTCTTGACTATTTTAGTAACCAGATGGAGTTCAAGTTAGCTATGGTGAGCGTCCTTGCTTCCGGAGGATTTCATTTACTTTTCAGTTATATTAGTTGTTAGGAGGTCGTGGGTCTTGTCTCGACTTCCATCTTTGTTATTTAGAGTCTGCATAGATAGACTTTAGAGTTTCAGAAGTCTGATCATTTATTTTATTAAATGTTTTAAAGACTTATGTTGCCAATTTTTGGGCGAGTTGAAAAATTTATTTTTATTGAGAGTTTTATTTTGAGTTAAAGCTTGTATTTAAGTTTTCATGAATTTTATTCTATTTTTAGCTTTATATGCTTAAGTTAGTCTTTCGCTTGTAGTCTGCCAGGATGACGGTTCGCTTAGGGACCAGTAATGGTTCTCGAGTGCCGGCCACATCCAGGGTGTAAGCTCGGGTCGTGAAAAACTTGGTATCAGAGCACAGAGTTCAAGTGTCCTAGGGTGTCTATGAAGTTGTGTCTGTATGAACTTATTTATGGTTGTGAGGGCCCCACTTCTATAAGTGAGGGACTTCAGACATTTTAGAAAAGTGTCAATTCTTTCATACTCTTAATCATGTAATAGAGCTATGTCATAGAGATTTATTCATACTTGTGCTTTCTCAGAATCATTCGTCTTCCCATCATACTAGAGGTTGTTGAAAAGTAATGCCCAAGATCCTGATGGATGTGTTATTCTTTGCAAAAGTATTGAGGAAGTCATGGGACTCTAGAGGGTCTTGAGAGAAGCCCATGAGTGAGTTAAGTGTTGAGTTTCAGAGGAATGCACTCATATTCATATATTTCATGCGTTTGAGCTAAAAGTGAGTTGTACTCTTTCCCTTAAGCCTTGTTTCAGTTAAGATCCTTATGAGGAAGTATGTTTAGAGCATGGGTAATATTTTAACTCGAAAAGGTTACATGAGTTACGAGATCATGAGTAGTAGTAGTGAAGAGCCTAGAGTTAGAGGAAAGTATGTAGAGGTTTAGTAATCCTAGAAAGGGAGATAGTTATGAGGCAAGCTATGTTATTACAAGCATGCACCCAGTAAGTTTTTGATGAGGAGTTTTCCCTTATGGGTAGACTAAGAAGTGATGAGTTGGGAAGATCTCATGATATGAGGTATAGTAAGAGTTGCAAGTCAAGATGAGTTAGAGTATACCTTAACTAGAAAGGGGTTATGATGATGTGTCATTGTGTTAGTAATGACCAAATGTAAGTGGTGAATAGAAGAGCAAGAGTATTCATAAAGTGATAGATCTAAGCTAGGCTTATGATTTGTTTGAGAGAGTTATGATGTTCATAAGGTTATAAAAATTGATCAAGTTATGAGGTATAGTATAGTAGGCGAGCAATCGTATTGATATTCGGATTTAGTAATGCACGTTAAGCTTGAATTTGAGATGACTGTCATGATCCAAAGAATGGAAACATGAGGGTGATGATGATGTTAGTCCTGAAATTTGATCTGGCAGAGTTGACATAGAGTAGGTGAGGAATTGAGGTGTTAGCTGGAATAGATATGGGTGGTACAAGTGAGAGACCCTAACCTTTAGATAAGGGCAGTGAAGTGTGGCTAAGCCACAAGAGTAACAAGAAGCATTAAAAGGTGTGCCGAGATGGTATGTTATCAGATGAGGTTCCAGCTAAGTTATAATTTTCCATGTGTGCCTAGATAGCATAATTGAGTTTTCAATATGGAATAAGTCCGTAGCTTTCAAGTGTTAGCTTTAGACCTAAGGGGGAGATGATAAGATGAGACATCAAGTCTAGTGTTCAGAATTTCCTAAGGAGCTGGTTAGTAGGATTCAATGGAGTTGTTAGATTACTAAGCTTGAATATAGAAAGAGTAACCCGTTCCATACCCAATCCAGTCATCATTCGAGGATGAATTATCCCAAGGGGGGATATATTGTAACACCCTAAAAACAATTTGAATTAAGACTCGAACCATCCTTTGTTGTGAGTAGGATTTTACCAAGGAATTTAAAATTTCTTAAGTATTAAGGTCAGGTCACTAGACGTAGCACCTTTAATTCCAAAAAGAACTAAATTGGAAATAGAAAAATCTGAAATTTTGCCAGTTATGCTTAAGTATGAGTTTTGGGTTGATTTCAAACGACCATAACTCCTAGCTCAGGATGAGTTAGGTAAGCTATCAGATACTGTAGGAAAGATATTTGAATAATCTTTCCAACTCCACCGAGTTTGCTAAGTTTTGAGTTCGGATGAGTGAGATATTCCCTTTTGAAGTTAACTTGTCCAATTAAGGAAAGTTACCTGAAAATATGAGGGGTATTTTGGTCTTTTCCTTACCCAATTGGATTTAAACATTTTTAGTAAGGTTTTACGAGTCTAAACTGATTAGAATTATTTTCATTCATCCCCAAAAGTGTTTAGAGTTTTAGAAAGAAGATTCAAGAGGAGAAAAAGTTCAAAGTTTCAAGCGTTCGTTCATGAAATTCAAGATTTTCCCAAGAACCTAGTTCTTTGAGGTATGTAAGCTTCCATAGTGTTGTGTTCGTTAACCCACACACCAATCATGATTTATTCAGCGTAATTTCTTTATTGAAATTTAAGGATTTAAGTTCTTGATGAGTTCTTGACTATTTTAGTAACCTATACAGTGTTGTTACGATTTAGCCAACGGGAAAACATTAAAAAGGGTTGTTTATATTTTTTTACCTCCAAGAAAACCCTAAACAAGTTTCTTGAATAATAAAAGGCTCAAAATAATCATATTTTCATTTTTTAATCCATCATTCTCTTCTCTCTCAAACCCTTGGGTGAATTCCTAAGGAAACATCAAAGTAGAAGACTTCATTCAAGATTATTACAATCTTTTTCAAGATTCTTCTTCAAGGTAAGTCTTTCTCCAAGAATTCCATTTTTTTCAACTCAAAATCCTCCATACAATTATGAAAATCTAATGAAAATCATAATTATTGGCCATAGAGATTTCAAGAAACTAATTCAAAAATCTCAAGAAAGGTTTTCTTGATCGCTTACCTTCAAGCTAGGGTTCCAAGGCTTTTAATCAAGTTCTTCTTTAAGATTCTTCAAGAACCTTGTTCATTCAGGTATGTAAGACTATCATAGTGTTGGACTAGTTCGTCCTCACGCCTTACATCTACTTTCATGTCAGTAAAAGAGTAATCTAGGATACTTTCCCTAGATTTGAGTATTCTTGAGATAAGTTGATTTTGAGTTCTTGAGTTCATGTTTCTTTTAAAAGTTCTATTCCTAATTATTGAGTTGATATATTGTTATTGAGCCCTCTGTGGATGGGCTTCCTCAGAATTATGTCAGGGTTGTTTTGCTCCTTTCCCCTATGCGCTGGGCACTTAAACTACATTGTTTGATGCCTAAACTACGTGGTTTTACTCAGTTTAAGCCTAATAACTTAGTCAGACATACCCAGAACCTTTATTCATCAAAGTTCACCAGAACTTAGAGCAAAAGTAGAGAAAAGAGGCGACCCAACCCTTCCAAGAATGCATAAGGTTTTAGGTTCACTTAGTAGTTAGGTTTTATACCCTTGGCAAGGTATAGGACAGCACTGGCAGCGTGAGGCAAGATGTTGTATCGTCACATAACTCACAGTGATGGTTGTCGATTGGAGAAACTCCCACAGTTATATTTTAGTATTCTTATATACACAGAGATTACTTGTATTTTCACATACAAATAGAGTTTAAATTGTATCCTTTCATACAAACTGAGTTACCATTGTATTTCTAAGTACACAGAATTTTTATCCATGTTTTAAAAGATTTTCTTTATATTGCATTTATATTATTGCTTTATATTGAAATGAGTTGAGTTGAGACCAGGTATGTTCCTCCAGTTCCTTTCCAACTTATGTCTTGTTTTAGTATTCCCCTCGCATGCTTGTACATTCAATGTCCTGATGCCTGTTGGCCTGCATTTTTTTATGATGCAGATCATGATTAGCATCCAGTGCATTGTTGATCCAGTTGAGCTTCAGAGTTGTTGGTGAGCCTCCTTGCTTCTGGAGGACCCCCTTTTAATTGTTTTCAGTATTCTAGTTAATTAGGATGTCGTGGGTCTTGTCCTGACGTCCATCTTAGTTGTTAGAGGCTTCATAGACAGTTAGTTGATGTTAGTTCATGAGTCTTTTCCATTTCAGTTATGTTGAGACTTGAGTTGCCATTTTGGCCAACTGAATGTTTATTTTAAAATCATTCTAAGTTATACATTGATATATCTTAGTTATGATTGTATTTCAATACCTTCTTTTATAATGAGTAAGTCTTCCGCTGAGTAGTAAGCCAAGCCAAGGGTTCGCTTGGGAAAATAATGGTTCTCGAATGTCTGTCCCGCCCAGGGTTTAGGCTCGAGGCGTGACAAGTATCTCGGATTCTAATTACCATGTCACATCTAGGGCGTAGTCTTGGGTCGTGACAGTCCACTATCTCATTTTCAGGTAATGTTTCCACTACCGGTTTGTTGACCACATATTTCCTAGTCTATTTTACAATGATTTTGTCATCATTTTTTTCCATTTGATGCTACCCCTAAGAGACATATATATACTCAAGATAATAAGACAATGGTTAAATTAACAAACAATTGCTCTAGCCCCACGGTGGGTGCCAAACTATTTACAATTAAAATAGTACAATAAAATTTATATTAGGGAAATAACTCACATCTTGATTCAACTCTTATTAGGTTCAATTATTAGCCGTTTGAATATTGTTGGATTGATGAGAAAAAATAAATAAATCAAGTAAAAGTGTAAAGAATGAAGATTGTAATTGAAGAAAAGTCATATTTGTTTCATAATTAATTCATCAACCTATTGTCAATGTTAGTAATGGTAAGTAGTAAGGATTGTAATTACATAATATCTTGAGAAAAATTACTAGAATCTAAGTAATAACCACATAACTATAAAAAAATATTCAAAGTTGGTTAGTAAATGATTGATCAAATATGGTAAAAAAACATTATTTCCTTACTAAAAAGAGGTAAATATCAATTAATCCTCATAATTGCACACTCATTTGTTAGATATTTTTCTTTACACTTTATCTATATATACATCTCTCTATATCCTTCAAAATATATATCTTCTCAATATTCTTGAGTAAATTTTCTCTCTTTTATCCTGCTTTTAGAGGAAAGGATGGATTCTTCTTCTGAAATCAACAATTGCCGTGAAATAATACCGTACGTTTCCCAGGTCAATATTATTCTAATAGCGGTATGTTGTTTTACAATAATAATTTTTTTAGTATTTCGTATAAAAATTATGATGGATCCAGAAAAAAGTATAATTCAAATAGCGATTTGTATAAATTATTTTTGGAGAAATGTTTTTTAAAACATTAATTTTATATAAGTAGAAAACTTTTCTTACAAAAATAAAATGGTTTTCTTAGTTGTTCATTTTAATAAATGTTGAATAATGAATAGCTGATCGCACTTTGAAAAAGAAGAAGAAGATAATGTAGGATAAAAATGTATTGTTATAAAATTTGATGAATTAAGTTCTACTTTAGATTATATACAAGTCAAAATTCTACATAACAGAATATAAATAAATAATATTTTTTTCTGCACCAAAATTTGATAATTATTTTGTACTTCTCCTAATTCCTTATAGGCTCAAGAAATTCAAAGAGTTGATATTAGTGAATCGGTGTTACTACCCTCTAGTTTATCAAGTCATCCAAGGGAGAATGTCTCGGGGACATTAGTAAGAAAATATAATTTAGCATTCTAGTTCTTCCTCTTACTTGTTGTTTTACCCTTTAATTTATTATCTTTTGCGTAGATTTTAACTCCTTGGTTAAATCTTGATCATTATCGTGCATAAGCAGAAACACATGAATTCTAGGTATTTGTAGACACTTTGGTGATATTTAAATGTATTTTTTCCTTGTTTGGGAATAATTCATTATTGTGAGGAATAATTGTGTATCAAGATTTTGTTTTAACAAATTTTATCATAACATTTATGCCTATTTAGATTTTACTTTCTGATTTGATTCTAAAAAAATAAATGAGATTTTATAAAATTTAGATGTCTTTTAAAAAAAATTAGAATTATGGGGAATATTTTTTATTCTCTTTCTAATTGAAATTGCAACAGGCTTTTGGATACAAAAGGAAAGAAATAAGTTTTTTGATTAATTTTTTTGTCATATAGACAACAATTAATCACATTATTAAAAAATGAACAAGTCTTATTAAATTTCTTATTTATAATGGTTAGTCTTAAATTTTATTTTATAAGCAATCACAGTTTATCGAATCTAAAGAAAAAGTGGTTTCAATAATATATTTTACAAACACTAAGATGATAAAAGATTGATTTTTAGTTAAGTCTTTTATTAATTTATATTGTCTTTGTTAAATGATTCTTATAACGTACTAGTTGTCTAGATTTATATGTTAGATTTTAATTGCAATATTGATGAAAAATTATGAGAATCTAACCGTTAATCTAATAACCTTTGCTTCATTGAATTTTATTTTTCTCTTTATCATGTTAATTGATGATATATGTATTTTTATTTTCATATATTATTGTCATACATTGTGAGTATATATATCTTTCACCTAGAAGCTCATTTTGTTTATACGGACATTCATATATAACATAGTGTAAATTGTTTTATATCATCAAAGCATCAAATTTTTATTATTCCCTTTATATATTCTGCGAAAGAGTTTAACTTATACACACAAACAATGTAAATAAAACTTTATATTATAAAGTCATCCAAAAGATATCTATAAGCATACAACAATTAAAATAAAATTTGTAATCTTAAAATTCAGGTAGTTTTCTTATCACGAAAAGTAATATGATATGATAGTTTATAAATTAGTGTTTACTTAAAACACAATCAAGTATGACAAGAAATTTTGATTAAAAGTTTTCTATTATTGTAGAATGAGTCTGAATTAACTTCCCATCAACTCAACGGGAGGAAGAGGAGATTGATTAATGCGGAGGTCATAACCCTATATACTGTTAGCTTTGCAATTGTACCTCTAGCAGGTGAAACTAATATATATACTATAAAAATTAAACAAGACTAGTACATTTATTTTTCTATATTGCTTATGTATAAATTTAATAAGTCAAGGTTTGATCATAATTACGAGACGGATAACTCTTCCAAATATTTTGTTATGGACTCGAATTATAGGGAGAAGATTTAGCCAATCAATTGAGACTTAATAAAAAATATCATGATATCTTGGACGTCTGGTCAATGTGACAAGGTAACTAAAATTATTATCTTATTTCTTGCATATAACTTAAATTATTAGTTTTTTTACTATATCTTGATTCAATAAATTAGTGATGAGAAACTAACAAAATGATAAGTCAAGAAAATGAGAGATAATGAATCAATTACTAAGCTAGTTGTGACAATGAATTTAAGTTTTATTCATTATTTGGATAATGTCTTATTTACACTATCATGTAATTTAAAGTATAATTACATGTAAGAGTCTATAGAATATGAGTTTTGTAATCTTAAAAATAAGACATGTAATATTTTATAAAATGCAAAAGTTAAATGATAGTTTGATAGTAGTATTTCTATGATTTGTCTACATTTTGATTTACGAGATGTTTCTCTATATAATTCTATTACAGTTTCTACATTATATCATGAGACATCTTATCTATAATAATTATTTTAGTTGCTTTATTTGTATTAGTATACTTATCTTATTGAATTTGCCTAGCAGAGTAGCTAATTATTTGTTAGTGGAAGGTAATAGTGTACAACATTTAAATCCTTTAATAATTATTGTAACCTAATGAAAAGCCTTGTTGTGTTGTAGGTTTACTATCATATGAAAAAATGTTCCATATGTCAATCTGTTATGGATGTGTGTAGATATATCTTAGATGGTTATGAGAAAATGAAAGTAGAAGTCGATTCAGATATCAATATGGTAAAAGAGATTAAGGTAATATGTTTTATTATTTGACAAATATAATTTTTTTATTGTTACAATCATTCTTATAACATTATCTTTAATCAAATCAAGATTGGGTCTCTAAAACGTCCTACCAAGAAAAAAAAAAGAATCTTCAAACTCAGTACATACAATAATGAAACAAAAAGAAAACAATGGTGAACTACATGTAGGAAATGAAGTGGCGCTCATGTGTGAAATGATTGAGCTCAAAGAAACAAGCGAGTTTGTGGTAAGTTATTAAAATTCTAGTGGTACATAAAACAATCTCATAAAGTTGAACATTCATAATTACCATAATGATGTTAAATCCAAGCAGGTTCGATCGATGGATAATTTTAAAAATATTCCGAACCATAAAACATCTGATAAGCAATCATCCTCCAACTTCTCTAACGATGATGTACTTATGTGATCATCTGTTCAGAAAGAAGAAACTGAAAGAATTACAAATTTAGATTGCCATGAAGTAGTAGTTGTTCTACACTAGGAAGTGCACAAGGTAAAAGAGGGTGAAAATAAAGTGTTTGCTCACCTGAACAAAAGTAATGAGTTGGACTCTGAATTTTCCCAAAGTGTAGGTAAGTGACGGTATCACTAGCTTAATCCTTTTTTGTAAGTTTTTTTAATTTTATTTTATTATCATTACCATTATATATGAACAATGAATTTAATAGTCCACAAAATTCATACATTTTAGTATGTGAAAGTTTTGTTTGTGTTATGTATTATTAATCTTTTTTCCACATTATGTACTAATACAAATGGATTTGAACTGTATAGACAATGAAAATAAATTTTTACACTTGGTAAATTTTAACCTATTATAAAGGTGATATTTATATTAATAATAATATACCTATAACTATTTCATGACAAACGTGATTGTGTTATTACTTTTATATCACCAGAATTTAAGTTAAACAAAACTATTAGTTATATTGTGTGAGCATTATCTTTTGCTATTTTTATGACTCATCATTTATGTAGGAAAAGAATGTTCAAGACCTTTAAAATTCGACAAGCTTTCTTCCCCCAATGTCTCGATAGATGTCCTTCACTTGGTGTCATCATTATCTCAAGAAGTAAAGTATACAAGCTTTGCAACCTTGGAGCTCCAAAGTATTGTTCCTGAAGATAAAGTACATAGAGAAATCAATGATCATGTGATCGTAACCTTGGCCAAAAATTAAGAATTGACCATTAGTTTTTCATACAATGAAGGTATTTAATTTAGCCAAGCAAGCATGCTCTTAACAAACACATTCAATAGGCTACACGTATTATATAGTTAGTGATTGCATCTATAGTTTTTAGTAATTAACTTTTGATCCAAAAGAAAAGGTTTTAGTTCCATGGTATGATTATTATTTTTTCCTTTGTTTCATTTTACCAGATATTTTTTTAGTTTATTCTAAAAATAATGATGCATCTCAATATTTGGAAATAATTTATTTTTAAAAGTTTAGTTTATGTTTGATGAAATAATCTATAACCACGTAATCATTTATAGGAAATTTTGGATCATAATTCTTGAAAGTATTTATTTGTTTCTTAAATTTCATGTCTAGTCAAATAATATCATATAAATTATATAAATTAAGATAAATAAAGTATTTTTAAAAATATTTATACATTGACTTCATTTATTTTGTAGAAAATATGGAGCAAGTCCCCATTTCACAATCATTAGAAATCTATAATAATGAGAATACTCATATGGAGAAGGGAATTCCTTATGATTTATGAACACAACTAGATACATGTATTTTAATGAACTCCTAACAAATGCATGAGATAATCACAAGATTTATGCAATTAAGGTGTGTTTGGTTTGGAAAAAAAACATTTAATTATTTTGATGTTTGGTTGGTCAAACTTTGTGGAAAATATTTTTTAAAAGGAAAATAAGTACGTTAAAATTAAGAAAAACTACTTCTCTAATGGAATTGGGGAAAATAAGTTACATAACTGGCATTCTACGTCAATTGTCTAATACACATCATCCAATCACATTAGTGATAATGGGGTCCTATCGGGATAGGTAGGCCCAAGCTCTATACTAATTGTCTAATATTCATTCTCCAACACATTTCACAATCAATCTCATAGCCCTCATATCTACTACCCCACTCCCCTACCATCATAACCATCCCCGTCTAGTTTGTCAAAACTATATACTAATATATCTGAGATTATAATTTTTACTTACCTACAAATATTAGAAAATAAGTTAATATCGACTTATTTTTAGGAATAAATGGTGGTCAATGATGTTAAGTCTATGGCCACATACAATTTTACACTAAATAAAGGTATTTTTCACCATAAAGTCTCTTAATGAATGCACTAAATAAATCACAAGAATTATATTCACCACAAAACGCTAAATGATTGCACTGAATAGATCACACGAATTATACAAATAATGTGTAAATATTTAGTTTGAATTCTTTCACATAATCAATACTATTAGCTATATTACTTTGCTATTTAATATTAAATATTCAGATAATTTGTAGGTGAAAATGACAAGGAAGGAGTATGCATTACTACAAACGTTGCCCTACCCGAAGTCGCTCCTCTGTCACGACCCAACACACCGGACCGTGCAGGCACCTACATACTACCACCTAAGTAGGAGAACCCTTATATCTCAATAGTTTAAACATGTGGAAAATAAATAGTCGGAGATGAATAAAATAACCAGGTTTCATAATTAAAAATTTTAAAAACAATTTTGAGTTAAGACTTGTAAAGTAATTAACACCCCCAAGCATCTAGTCTAAATAAGTACAAGAGCTACTAAGAGTACAATGGAACAAAATAAATAAAAGACACAGCTCCCACCATGCGGAAGAAAACATAGATGCTGCTGGAGATTTCTGTCTTCATCTAATGAAACGCCACCAACCCCTGGATGCCCAAAAAGGCATAGCAAGAGTAGTATCAGTACAACCACACGTACTGGTAGACATTATCAGTCAACCCGACACCTACCGCATAACATAAGAAAACCAACTAGTAAGAATATGCCATAAGCCACTCGCTTCTCCACCTTTACCTCACTTGAATACCTCAGAACTACACTAGTACCCCTTACTAATAACCACCTCCTCATTCAACCTTCTCACTAGGTTCTTGATCATAGCCTAATCATTCTAACGCCTAGAAGAGTACACGAATACAACTACAAGCATTCCAACTATCCCCGACGAATCCCTTTAAACTTGCCTGAGTAATTACACCACGCACCCCCCGACTACTTCTCACCGTTGCAACATGTGGACAACCCTTGTTCCTCAACACTAATACTATAGAACCCTTGGCCCTTCCAATTTCATTCAACAACAACATACCTAATGCGTTAAATCAACATAGTAGAACAAAGATAAACAGATCATCATATGATATACCATTCCGGGAAACAACATCAAATATTATCTACGAACAACGTGCAACTTCAACATTACAAGATATCAATTCATGTTAAGTTATTGGTTCTCTCATGGAACCCAAACCCAAATTGTTAGCATACCAGAACGTGGTACCTGATCCAAGGTTATGTCAGAATGTGGCAACCGATCCTATATTTATGCCAGAGCTTGGCAACCGATCCCATATTTATGCCGGAACATGGCAACTGATCCAAGTTAGTGTGTCGCAACGCAATACCTAATCCATTTAACAAACAACAATCACAATTACAAAGTACATTCTCATAATCATACAATCAAGTAATGATTCAGGGCATTCATCTTTCATATATCCTCGTTTTCCATTAACGTGATCAACAATACAACATTCACATACATACATGTATCATAACGAAGCAGGAACGAGCATACAACACACAATCATAGAATCACAACCATCCCCATGAACTATCATCGACATATATCACGTAAATATTAATTCGACCATACTGAGCCCTAGTTTATCATCTAAGTCTTCTTCCTAGGATTTAATCATCTTTCGTTCGGTGAGCGAAAGCCTATGCATAAATCCAACTATTGATTTACATATATTACGCAGTGAACACAAATTTATAACTACTAAATTCATAAAACCTAGCCTACCTGGGCACCAAGTAGCTGCACAAAAATTTGGCTTTTGATTATTGCTTTCGGAACTCGTGAGGGTGATCTTGACCGGAAATCTGCAATCCGTCAACATCCTTTCGCTATAAATCTCTCTCTCCATTTTTCTCAAGCTTGGAGCAGCTTTTTGGGGGTTTCTATGGTGCTTTACGACTAATTTAGGTATTTTAGGAAGAAAGAGAAAATAAAAATTTGCGTTATTTACATTCTGCCTCGCCTATCCCACCCTGGCGACTATTTTCCAGTTGTGGCACTGCCGCCCTAGCGGCATCTGACCCGCCCTGGCGGGACAGTGGCCCAGAATTTCCTGAATTTTTTTGTTTCCTAATTAACGACGGTTTGGGTCGTTACAATAGATATCAATTTACCCCTTGTTCATCCCCGAACGACTAGTGCACAGATCATCACACATCCTACTTCGGAGTACTTCCAAACTAACGAATAGGGATATCACGGAACCACGAAGAATGATGACTTTTCAAATAGTTGATACAAGAAAGGTACTATACCCAAAAACTAGAAGAAAATTTAGGCAACACACGAAGAAACAAATGTGTTTAAATTACACAGCCTAGCCCGCCAGGGCGGTAGCCATCCCATTGAGGCAGGGCTGCTGTGGCGAGGATTTCTTGTTGAGGTAGGAGATCGAGAAACACTAAAAGGGGGGAAAGGGAAACTATTTTCCCATTTCTCCTTCTCTACGCACAAAAACTCCCAAACTCTCTCAATTCACTTCATCCCGAACGTCCATTTCAAGGTAAATTCTCATTCCTCACGCTTCTTCAATTCACTATATACTTAAATACGATTGCATGAGGTTAAACAATCGATTTGAAACGGTTTTAGGGGGTCATTTTTGAATTTGAACATAGGGTGCTTGATTTGGTAGGAAAACGTAGCATGGGTACTTTCCTTACGTCCCCAACGTCTCCACAACGTCTTGGGCGTATGGATTTCGTAGAAATACATTTGAATCGGTACCAAAATAGTTGGGGAAGTTGAAGGGTCACTTAATGTAAAACTCCAATTTAGGCCTCATTTAGAATTTAGTTTGCCAATATACTTGCATAAATAGGTTCTAGGGTACTTTATATACTCTAATCTGCTGAAACACTGTGGAAAACTGGGATTTTGGGATGAAAAGGCGCCATGATCGCGCCTGGTGTTCGTTCCAGATGAAGGCCGCTGTGGCGGCCTCCATCATCCCACTCTGGAGGGGTTTTGGCCGCTGGGGCGGGATAAGCAAGACTAGTGGCCTGCATCCCCTTAGGATAGGAAAGCTTCTCCTTTGTTATTTAAACCAGATGTAGCCTAATTTCCTGAGGTTCTAACATGCTTATCAACTTTTTACAGGATCTCTAAATGGCAGGTCCAAATGAGAAAAACCTACATTTCGTCCGATTCCTTGATATTGCTTGTCGGGAGAGGTATCATGATAGTAGAAATACAAGGTTCTTCTGTGAGAGAGGGTTCGTGTTACGCAAGCTAGATGAGAAGGCACCTGTATTTTACGCTCGTCTGATGGAGTTCAGATGGACTCCACTGACTGAGGCTCCCCCGAATGCACGTTCCACTTGGGTGAGGGAGTTTTACGCCATCCTGTCCACTGTGCGATAGGACGATCCTCACCCCGTCATCCGTATCAAGAGAATTGACATCCCCCTTAATATCACAACCATCAACGAGGTGATAGAGTTGCCCGAGGTTTCGAATGTTGAGTACGAGGCTAAGCTGTGGGAGATGGACTTGGGTTGGCTGAGGGACCTGATTGAGCCTACGTGTTGGGATCAAGTTTACCGGGCCACTACCAAGGGCATTACTAGCTCGGATTGGTCACCTGATGTGAAGAGGTGGCTACACTTGGTGACTAGGAGGATCTTCCCGTCGGGCAACCGTACCGACGTGACCTTTCCTCGGACCTTGGTGGTGGCGTGCGCTATACAGGGCATCGAGTTGAATGTGGGGGCGTAGATCATTTCGGAGTGGAACATGTTCTATCGGGGCAATACGAAAGCTTTCTTCCTACCGGGACTTATTATTGTGTTGTGCAAGCTGGCGAGAGTGCCACTCCTCGACATTGATGAGGTATTACCCATGGATCCCCCTTTCCACCCGCTTTTGATCAGGTCAGGCTCTACTTTAGGAGCAAGATGAGGAGAACAGGCAGGGCTAGCAGTAGTAAGGCAACCATGGATTCGTACGACGAGGCCCTACTCTCAGGTGCACGGACCGAGAAGGATCTGGCGGCCTCCCGGAAGAGGTTTGGGAGTGCCTTTGTTGACTTCACCCCGGTTCTACCTAGCACTGCTCTAGAGGTCGATATGCTCCGCCATAAGCTACGCCAGGAGTGGAGGAAGGGTCTGGAGAGGGATCGTCTGATGGTCTGGATATGGAAGACCGTGAGGACCATATTCGCTTGCGTTGCCCCTGGTCAGGAGCTTCCCCGGGTCGAGAAATGAGATTTCCAGCACTTTACTTTTATGGACGAGGCAGCGACCGACCTGGTACATCTGGAGGATCTAGACTCAGATGTTGACACCACCCAATCCGAGGGTTCTCTATTTTGCTTTCGCTCTTCTTGGGCTTGTAAATTTTTGGACAACTTGATTTTTATCTTTTCTACTTTCGTATGTTTTGTAAGCACTTGGATGCTAGATTTCTTGCTTTTTCCGTAGTAAATGGTGAATTACTAAGTTTTATAAACTATTTTTGATTTTTGAACACTAATAGAGTTGCAGGGGTTAGCCCGGATACCATTTGGGTCCTTATTGGGAAATT
This sequence comes from Solanum lignicaule, assembly GCA_029582545.1. NCBI lineage: Eukaryota > Viridiplantae > Streptophyta > Magnoliopsida > Solanales > Solanaceae > Solanum > Solanum lignicaule. Next base: position 18,413 of record JAJOOF010004784.1, on the reverse strand, counting down.
TGGAAAAACTAGAGAGGGCAGGCTAAGGTTATGCCTCGCCTCATTCTGCTCTGGCGGAAGAATTCCCGCTCTGCGGTCTCGCCCTGGAGGGAATTATCCCGCCCTAGCGGTCAAAACGAAAACAGAACCTCTGTCGAGATTTTTCTAGGGTTTTCTCTCTTTTCTAAATTTCACCAAGGTTCCCAGCTTGACCAAACAAACTTAGGATAATCCTGTGAACTAGGAAAAATCCTTGACTACTCCAAGTCAAACCCACGATACACAACCCATTCGTTCTTATCAATTCAGCCCCACAACCCACACATCCCCAGGATACACCCAGACATTCACGTGGTTAATACAGAAGCGCAAGACACGTCTAGATCTCCCTCACAAATCACCTCGTAGTTTTATCTAAACCCTCGCATCGAATCTAGTTAGGACTTCTTTTCGCAACGGGCTTTAAAATACTCAAGTCATTACAACCCACATAATTCCAACAATTTAGCCAGCATATTACACATAACAAGGTTCAGACACACATTTATAGTACACGAAATCATATCATCACATTCAAGCAATTACGACTTCACATTCGCAGTTAGTTCAGACAACAAAAAGCACAGACAAGTCCAAATTATTAATTAGTTCATTCCATGGACGACCATTTCTGGTCATCCATGCAATTTCGCAACCCTTAGGGCCAGATACCAATTGGAACCTTCTCAGTTTCCAATTTGCTTTACTTGTGGCCCCTCAGTCATGACCATGACGTCCGGTTTACTTCATTGAGATACCAATTGGAATCGGGAGATACCAATTGGACTCAACTCATACCACAAGTGACACTCGCAAGAAAGGAGAGAAGAAGGTGGAACGACTTCCTAGAATGCTTCCTAGCTTCTTGAGGATTAGATGTGGATGTCAACACACCAATCCACACGAGTCTAGTCAACATTTTGCTCTTGTACGGGGAAACCGGTAACCTGGGCTCTGATACCAATTTGTCATGACCCAACCCACCGGGTCGTGCAGGCACCTACATACTACCACATAAGTAGGAGAACCCTCATATCTCAATAGTTTAAACATGCGAAAAATAAATAGTTAGAGATAAATAAAATAACCGGGTTTCATAATTAAAAACTTTTAAAACAATTTCAAGTTAAGACTTGTAAAGTAATTAACACCCCCAAGGATCTAGTTTAAATAAGTACAAGAGCTACTAAGAGTATAACGGAAAAAAAAAATAAAAGATACAGTTCCCACCATGCGGAAGAAAAGATAGAAGCTGCTCAAGATTTCTCCATCTTCATCTAATGAAACGCCACCGACCCTGCATCAAGACTATGCCTAAAAAGGCATAGCAAAAGTAGTATCAGTACAACCACACGTACTGATAGACATCATCGGTCAACCCGACGCCTACAACATAACATAAGAAAACCAACTAGTAAGAATATTCCATAAGCCACTCGCTTCTCCACATTTACCTCACTTGAATACCTTAGAACTACACTAGTACCCTTTCCTAATAACCACCTCCTCATTCAACCGTCTCGCTAGGTTCTTGATCATAGCCTAACCATTCTAATGCCTAGAAGAGTACACGAATACAACTACAAGAATTCCAACTATCCCCCACGAATCCCTTTAAACTTGCCTGAGTAATTACACCACGCACCCTACCTCTACTTCTCACAGTTGCAACCTACGGACATCCCTTGTTCCTCAACACTAATACTATAGAACCCTTGGCCCTTCCAATTTCAGTCAACAACAATATACCTAACGGGTTAAATCAACATAGTAGAACAAACATAAACAGATAATCATATCATATACCATTCTGAGAAACAACATCAAATATTATCTACGAAGACGTGCAACTTCAACATTACAAGATATCAATTCATGTCAAGTTATTGGTTCTCTCATAGAACCCCTACCCAAATTGTTAGCATATCGAAATGTGGTAACCGATCCAATGGTTATGTCGGAATGTGGCAACCAATCCAATATTTATGCCGGAACGTGGCAATCGATCCCATACTTATGTCGGAACGTGGCAACCGATAAAAGTTAGTGTGCCGAAAAGCAACACCCGATCCATTTAACAAGCCACAATCATAATGACAAAGTACATTCTCATAATCATACAATCAAGTCATGATTCAGGACATTCATCTTTCATATATCCTTGTTTACCATTAACGTGATCCACAATACAACATTTGCATACATACATGTATCGTAACGAAGCAGGAATGAGCATACATCACACAATCATAGAATCACAACCATCCCTATGAACTATCATCGACATATATCATGTAAACATTAATTCAACCCTACTTAGCCCGATTTCATCATCTAAGGCTTCTTCCTTGGATTTAATCATCTTTCGTTCGGTGCGCGAAAGCCTACACATAAATCCAACTATTGATTTACATATATTACGCAGTGAATACATATTTATAACTACTCAATTCATAAAACCTAGCCTACATGGGTGCCAAGCAGCTGCACGAAAATTTGGCCTTCGATTCTAGCTTCTGCAACTCGTGAGGGTGATCTTGATCGGAAATTCGCAATACATCGACATCCTTTCACTAGAAATCTCTCTCTCCATCTTTCCCAAGCTTGGAGCAAATTTTGGGGGTTTCTAGGGTGTTTTACGACTAATTTAGGTATTTTAGAAAGAAGGAGGAAATAAGAATTCGCATTATTTACATTCTGCCTCACCTATCCTGCCCTGGCGACTAATTTTCCCGCTGTGGTGCTGATGCCCTAGCGGGACAATGGCCCAGAATTTCCCGAATTTTTGCTTTTCCTAATTAACGATGGTTCAATTCGTTACATCCTCCAATGAAAATAGAAAGTGCAAAGAGGGAGATAAGACTACACTTGAGGATTCACATGGAAAAGAGGATCATCTAATCTCTCATGATAACATTTTTACAAATATGGATAATTTTGATATTTTCTCACCAAAAGAAGGTAGTTTCTCAATGTATAAGTCTTTTAGAAAATGAAAATTTAATGAGTCACAAGAACTTGAAATATCATATTTTATTTTTACATAACTAAAGTCATTTACCATATTACATTGATTATTGTTTTTTTCTAAACGCGCAGGATAAGACAATCCATTTCTACTATATGGGATAGAAAATGATGACTTTGAAGATGCTTATACTCCCAATATCAAGGACCTGTGATCATCTTACGAAAAGTGTTGTCATCACTGTGCTAATGAGACACTATTATATCTTTGTCCTAGTAGTTGTTTGTGTTGAGATATACTACTAATCATGTTGTTGAGTTATAATATTTTATTTCAATTAATCTAAGCAAATACTATCTTTTATTTATTTATTATAATAAAGTCTTTATTTGAATAAATTATTGTGTTAATATGTGTGTTGATTACTTATATAGTAGACATTTTTTGTGTATGGAGTTATCTAAATCATGCTCGAAAGATTCAAATTGTCGGTTCTCATAATTTATAAATTAATGTTTACAATTAAATTTGAAGTAGGAAAAACATCTTGATGATTGTAGAACACGATTAAATATAATTTGATCTAAATTATAAGAGTGGTCATATTCCAACTTCTTGTGCTAGTACATTCCATATATATTAAACGAATCAAGAAGAGATGTTTGTTTATGTTCTAAATATTAATAAACAACTTCTCTACTCCATTACAAGTATTTATACTCTTAATCTTGATATAATTATTATGATCTTTGCAGTTTGATATATTATTTTAATCTATTAAAAGGCGAGACTCAATTATGAGTGTCTTTGCCAACAAATGACACTCTAGCTTGCCGGCACAACTCTGTCATCAACACTGGGAATGGTAGTGATGTCTGGCTCTGCTTGGCCCTCATGGCCATCTCCTACTCAATAATCATCCTTTTATTCACTCTATCCCGATCAATGATAGATCCCAACAGGGCTGCCTTCGGGTGCCGGGTGATGGATTCATTCTATGACGGCGTGAGTGTGCTTCTAATAAATCCAAAGCAGTACCTCGCAACTACATTAACGTCCTTCTTTTCAATCTGGACCCCTGGCTCAATCCACAGAGGTGTAATGTCAGAAATCAAGGGAGCCAACCACCCCTTAAGATCATCGAGGGTCTTCTTCTAAATCCTATCCGATAAGAAATGGATTATCTAGACTGTGCACCCCAACGCCTCATGTATGTGGTGGATACCTATCCACTACACCATCAGTAGATAATCGCTTCTCTTCTAGAATCTTTCTCAACCCAGGCACCTTTAATCTGTTCATCGAATGTGGCAGAGGTGACTGTATTGAGGGCACTTGTGGTGCCTACTCAACTGCCTGTATTGGAGGTGGAGGAGGAGTCGGGAGTACCTGGAGTCTAGCAGGATCATGCAACACTTTGGAGCTCAATTTATCCCGTCTCCGCTGAAGGGTTTCGTCATCCTTTAGTTCTGACTCATAGGCTGGAGTTCTAGACCCAACCTCATCCTCTCTGTCTGACTTGGATGTAATAAGGTGGGAAGCGTAGACACCTATGCTTTCAGAGCTGGAATTTTTTGGACTCGGTTCCACAAGTCTCTTACCTTTCTCTGTCCCTTTCCCCCCTATCGGAGGAAGTTTGGGTCGCGTTGATCATGGAGGAGCAGCCTCCTCAGAAATGACCACTCCTCGTGCTCTCTTTCTAGGTGGTTGATTTCTTCCCGGTACCTTGGGCCTAGCCATATTTTCAAGACAATGCAAATCAAACAAATGCAGTTGCAATGGGTTAGTGCAATATAAAAATAAAAGATTTCCAGAAAACCTCACCGATCGACTTGGCGAGTCGCCAAGCTCATTCGGCGAGCCATAGAGAGCTCACTGAAAAGCACAAAACTAAAATGCAAGGAGGTCAGCACAAGTCGGTGAGGTTTGGGGTCAATCGGCTAGACGAAGAACTAGATCAGTGAGCTAAAAGTAGCTCACCGAATTTCATAGAAATATTTTCAATAAATAGGGTTACAAAAGGTGATAACAAGGGCATTCAGCGAGTCACCAAGTGAACTCGACGATAAGAAAATTTGCTATGTAAGACAAAGTTTGAGAACTAACTTTAATTGAAAACACAAGATTCAAGAAAGCAAGGAGATAGGCATGGACAACACTTTGGATTTCGATCACACGAGGACACCCACAAGAATTAAACTAAAAATCTATATTCTAAAGTTTGGTTGAGAGAGTACAGGAGTCGAAAAGACAAAAATAATGAAACGTTTAGAATTTAAGACAGTTAAAGGACTTTGAACCTTTAGTTCACCCCTAGATCGGCGATGGGTATTAATGCTGCCGATACACTCAGTGAGTCACCGAGTGGGCCTTGGCCCACCGAAATTGTCAGAACACCAGCCCATGAGGCTACCCCCTTGACTTAAATACGGGACCTAGGATACGAGTGACCCCAAGCTAACCTTGATGCTGGCATATCATAAGCATACTAAAACAAATGAATAAAGATATACTATGCGGAAGCTAAAACATGAGATAACTAAAAGATGGGGAATACCAAATACTGATCTGAATATATATAAAAATTCTAAGAGTTTAGTGATATTGAACAAACACTCAAAAACTAAACTAAAATCTAATGCTATGTCTGAAAAGCCTCTACTGACTAGAGCTGCTGGGACATGCCCCCAGCTAACTCTAACAAACACTGAAAACTGAAATAAAAGACTGAATATGAAAAAACATGTCTATTGTCCTCAAAGTATAAGGACTTACCACTAAAGTTCTTGAATATGGATCGGGAACCGATCTATGCGTGATCTGGATACTGAGTACCTTAGCCTTACATCATGAAAGGATGTAGCGCAGAGTATATGTTAGTACTTGGAATGTACTGAGCATGCATGATATAGATAATAGCTGAACAAAATATATAAGCTGAATAATGCATAATTGAGTAATGATATAATCTGAATAGAAGATAAATGCTGAATATAACTGAAAACTGAGCTAAATGCAATGACCAAGTACGATGACATGCTGAGATTGAATATTGAACTATAAACTCAAAACCGGGTCAAATGCACTAGAGTCTGACTGTGGGAGCTACTATTAACTGACATAAAACCACGTGAGCTAAACATGGAGTCTAATGTATATGCCCCATCGAGAGGACCCAATATACCTTGCCAGGGGTATAAAGGCATGACTGGCATGATCACTAAATCTGATACCCAACATAAGGGACTTATAAACCTACGGGGGCACGTAGTTCTAGGCCTATGAGGGTACACTGAACCCTAGTCCAACTCGGTGCTAAGCCTACTCCCAACTAGAAATATGTAAGACACAACATAACTGAAATATTGGATAGCTCAATATTCTGACATGCAAATCTGAGAATGTAATATTTATGTACTGACGATGAAACATTCAAAACTGGAGCATGTATATATGTTTAACTTACCTAACAAGTCTAATTCATGAACTAAGAGAATCTACACAACTAGGTTTCTAAGTTTCATGCAAGGAACTAAGCAACGATTCCACAAAAAACATGATAATCTGATTAAGAACACTATAACGCTAAATCCCAACAATTCTTCAAGGTTTTAGAAACCCTAGGTCTATACAAGATATAGAGAAATAAGAATATGACTGAATTCTAGGGACCTAGTGGATGTAAGGAACCCACTAGTGAAATCCCACATACCTGGTGATGAAATCTACAAAGAAATCCTTCGATTTCGGGGATGAAACTGAAGAAAATCTTCTGCGTGTTCTTGAGAAAGTTATTGCCTCTTTTCTTTTCTTTTTCGTTCGAAGCTTGATGAATTTGAGAGAATAATAGATTAGGGTAGGTTCTGATTAGAATATTAGGCTTAAACTGAGTAAAATAATGTAGTTTAGGGGTTAAATGACATAGTTTAGGTGTCCAACACATAGGGGAAAAGACCAAAACAACCCCAACCTAAATCTGGCGGGGGCCTTCCAATGACCCTTTGACGGATCCTCAAAGGGACCACAACCCGTCAATTGGGTCGTGGTCTACTGACCAATGACTACTGGTTCTGGGTGGTCCGACCACGAGCCCTACCACAGCCCATGTGAAGGACCACGGACCGTGAAGGTCACCGTGGTTCTTCACTTGGGCTGGCTTCTGCTGACTCAGCTCCACGGGGGCCAGCACGGCCCATCATCAAGACCACGGCCCGTAGAAGGCTTCGTGGTCTGATGCCTAAGCCTAGTGAGTTCTGCCTGGCTTCCACGAGTCTTCCCACGGCTCGTGTGGTGGTCCACGGCCCGTGAAGGGTCCCGTGGTCCACCACTTCTGGGTAGGTGTGAGCCACGGGCAGGTCGACGGACCGTGGTTCCTTTCACGGTCTGTGAACCCTGCCGTGGTTCACCAATTTTTATTGTTTCTCTACTGTAAAGTCCAGGTCTGATTTCTGAGTTGTTACATCGCCCATTTGCCTATTCCTCCCAAAATTTGAATTTCAACCTGCACATCCAACTAACGTTATTCAAATGACAAAAAGTAAACCTTAGGTTGCCTCCCAAGAAGCACCTTATTTAACTTCATGGCACGACGAAGATACTCTTTCAAGCTTCATTCTTAGGGTTAACCATGGTATCACTCGATAAACCTCCTTTTGGCCTTGGATTCAAATGAGTCGATATTTGACCCATCTGTGTTTCCAGCTGCATAATAGCGTCACGACACAAGGTAACCCCTAGGCGTAACATGACGTACAATACCCTAAAAGGCCCTATACAAGCCACTGAGCATACATCATTCATGATAATAGAGTTTGAGAGATTTAAAAGACAATTCAATATATCAAAGTTTCATAGAGAAAATCAGAAATCTAAACATCGTCTCAAAGCCATCTAGTATATAAGAAGAAGTCGGGACGTAACTTGTACAACAAGTTCAAACAAAAATGAAAAGACATAATGAAATAAAGGCATGGTCCTCGAAACATGAGTCACTAATCTTCAATCTTCAACTACTAAGAGATCCTAGCCACAGAGATGCAAATTGGAATCATCGGACCCTACATATTAGAATAAGAAATGTAGACAAGAGTATGTGTTAGTACAAAAATGCACTAAGTATGATAGCCATGCATAAAAGTATGACATCTTGCTAATAAGGACATTTTCTTGATATGCAAAGACCAAGTCAAAACATAAGATAAGAAGTTAGAAAGCATAATCGTAATCATGATCAATGGTACTAAAATCATCTTTTAAAACACATGTGAGATACTTTTTGAAGTAACCTTAGTTCATTATTATTGTGGGAATTATCCTTAACCGATGTAAAGACCATGTGAGCTATAACATGATCTCAGGTGTCTCCCACATCGAAAAATGTTTGTCCTACTTGGAAAGGTAGAACCATGAATCTGAGCTAAAGTGGATCCACTAGGTAATGTCTATCTAGACCATCATCCTATGGGGGAACATAGGTAAGGGATAAAGAGGTTGCTACTAGAAACCCGACCTCAACTTGGGAGAACTTCTATCTTAATATCCTCTTTGTGCTAAGCATAGATCCCACAGAGTAGTTATTATTCTTAAATTATCTCATGATCCATGGAAAGGCACAATTAAGCAACCAATCCAAGTTAAATACATCATCGGATAGCTCCTAAGACCATGCGTGAGAAAACCTTTCACCGTTCATGATCTTTTCATAATAGCTTTTAAGGCCCATAGTCACTCACTTCATGCTAGAAATGCCTCAATACTAATAGATTAGTTTTAAAATCGTGGTCTCTAATCATTGATGGCATATCTGGATACCATACTAATCAAGACCTAATTTAGGAAAATAGCCCGAAAAGCATTGAGGGCAAATCTAAATGGCACTCATGTCATGTGGCCAAGCTTTATAGAACATATTGTCAATCTCATCTATACCTTTCTTGAGTCATAAACATATTTTCATGAGCATGTGTTTTGTTTTCAATAATGCATAAGCTTCATCATGTCTTAAAAGTCAAAGCATCTTCAAATTCATTTACATCAATTTCCTAAAGAGAAGACATGCATATTTTCATGAATTCATCTTTCATAGTTGAAGACCCACATTATATCAACATATCTTAGAAAACAGAGGTTATGCATGGGTTTATGGGAAATCAACTTAAAAACATGAAATTACTTCAATTTATGCCTAAAAGTTCATAAATTAATTAAATACTAAAAACTGACGAAGTTCCATCTACTACGGGACTGACGGATTGTCGTTTGAACTACCGTCCGTCGACTGGGTCGTCGTTCATGGTATGCCTGACAGGGCTTCACTAAAATGAGCATAACTTTTTACTCTGAGATTGGATTTTAGCAAACTCGGTGGAGTTGGAAAGAGGATTCAATTATCTTTAATTTGATAGGTCATAGGCCGCCTAATTTGTTTTGTGCTACAAGATATGATTGTTTGAAGTTCACCCAAAAGCCCTTTCTTTCCAAATAACTATCGTCCCTCACCAACGAGCAGACCTACGGTCCGTGGTTCCACCTACGAACCATACTGATCAGTCGTCGTTGGTTTATGAGATTCAATCTTTGAACCACGAACAAAGAAGCCGACCTATGGTCCGTGGTTCAATCGATGGGAAATGTGTCGCGATCGTCATTCTCAACTTATGACCCTGAAATCTTTCTAAGTCTGGGACTCACCTACGAAACTTATCTACGGCTTGTGGAACGGATGATGGTCCATACTGGTGAACCGTCACATAGTACTGAAACTAGACATATTTAGAAAAATCTAACTCATGGACCACGCCACCATCGACGGACCGTCATCCCACCTATGGGCCATTGATGATGTCATTGGTCTTGACACTAGGTTTGAGAAAAACTGAAACTTTCTTACCTTTTTGAATCCGAGGCTTTATATTATCTCCCCTTATGGAACATTCGTCCTTGAATGGAACTCAAGCTAGCACGAAAAGAGTAGGAGAGAAACTAACAACCCAATTATCAATGCAACTTCATCAAAATGCACATAACCATGGAGGAACCTCGACTCCAAGCTAAAACATATTCAAGACATCATAAGGAAGATAGGAACTAGACCTAGCAGTCCAACATGAATGCAATCACATAAATGCACATATCCGAGGAGGAACCATCAACTCCAACCTAAAGCATGTTCAGATATTCATATCATGAGGTCTATATGCAACTCATACTCAAATGCACATAAACATGTAGGAATCAATCAATTAAACTAAATTATATTATATTTTTTGAAAATTCAAAATATGTCATGAGCATGCATGCATGAGGAAACATGAGGATGACTACGACACACGAATCCTAAAGAGTGAACTATGAGGAGCTAAGACCTCAAGCTAGACTCAAAGATAACGGAAAGAGATAGGGATACTAAGAAGTCACATCGTATCCAAACTTTCACTCATAAAACCATAACAAGGAATTCTTCCAAAACCAACATAGTTCTACTCACATACCAACCATGAATCACACTATCTCCCCCGTGGGAGAAAACCCCACTAGTCTTTTCAGATCTATCTCCCTCAACCTAATCATAACACTAAAGTCTTAACAACCACTAAACCATTGATACAAGTAAGCCCTTAAGAAGTTTCCACAAGGATTTCAAGGAGTACTTCAAACACAATCACCATACATGGAGTCTCACCATATCCAAAGAAACACTTAATATCAAGCAATATATAACCACAAGCTAAAAGACCTTAACTTACCAATTACCGCATCCGGAGAACCCTCATGATCTTGTCAAGTTTGCAGAGCATAGAACCTATCTTGCTTCCAACCACCACTAGGACCAAGGAAGGGTAAGGTTGATCCCGTCGACGAGAATCTCCCTCATTTCTAACGATCGAAGTACAATTCCTTATCTTATGATCAATCTTACCACAACCAAAGCAAGCATTAGAACCGGCTAGACATTTACCCTCATGTCGTCTCTCACACTCCCTACACTCGGGCGACATTTGCTCACTACCACTTTTACCTTGGGAACGATTTCCTCCATTGGACCTTGAATGTGAAGACTCACTATCACCCCTTCTTGCCCTTTTTGAATCCCTAGTTTTCTACTTAAGTTTTTCTTCTTCTATTTGTTGTGGATGAACCATCAAGCGAGAGACATCTACCTCTTTAACAAGCATGGTGTTTAGGCATTCTTTGACCACTAAGTTGGAAGCACCCAACACAAACTTACTCATCCATGCTCTTGGATCGGCAATAGTTGGAGCATATTTAGACAATCGTGTGAATTTCAAAGCATACTCCTTCGCACTCATATATCCTTGGTAAAGGTTAATGAACTCAACTACCTTTGCCTCTCTCATCTCAATGGGAAAGAACCTATAAAGAAAAGCAACCTTAAATTTCTCCCAATCAAGAGGAGCCTCATTTACCGCCCTCTCTTCTTTTATTGGTTGAACCAAACTGAGCAACACCCTTAAGTTGATAAGCTACCAATTCCACCTTTTTTATCGGCGTCACTCCCATGATCATCAACACCTTATACACCTCATCAATGAACTCTTGAGGATCTTCTTCAACATTAAACCTATGAAATTCTAGAGGATTCATTCTAATAAATTCCATCACCATAATTGCCGCCATACTCACCCTTGGGTTCACGGGAGCCACAACCTCTCTATTTGCTTGAGCCAATATCATAGCTTGGGCCAATGCATGAAATGCAGCTCGAAACTCATCATTAGTTACTTGCTCTACCAAAGGTTTGACCGGCACTTGAGGAACCTCTTGTCTCATATTTTCACGAACATTCCTATTCCTTCTCACGGGATTCTTTCGTGGAGGCATATTCTGGAAATCATACATAGGGGTTAGGAGAGAAAGACACCTAGAGTTACACTCTATTGCACGACTTTTAAGTAATGAAAGAAATGAAACTTCCTAAACATCATATATCTTCTTATTCATAAATATGGCACGCTTCATACTCATGAACAAAATTCTACTCGACGTGAGTTATGATACATCCTAGGACCTTTCTAAACCCTCTGCTCTGAATACGAAGTTCTTCACGACCCAAGGTTGCCCCTAGGCATAACATGGCATACAAGACCCCGAAAAGAGCCATACAAGACACTTAACATACATTATACAAGATAATTGTAACACCTCAAATCTCAAAACAAGGAAAATCCTAGTTTTCAGAAAATATGGTGCTAGTAACAACTGAACCACCCACAGACCGTAGGTAGGACCACATACCGTAGGTGGGGTTTCGTCTTTTAAGGACCAAATCCTTATAGTCTTTGATCCAACCACAGTCGACAGGTACGGTCCGTGGTTGGGCTTACGGACCGTAAGTGAGGGTCAGCAGTCAGTTAGAGGGAAATTGTTGTTGGGTCAACTTCAAATGGTCATAACTCTTAGCACATAAGGAATATGGTGGCCCAGAAAAATAATTGAATCCTTGTTCCAACTCCACTGAGTTTACTAAATTCCCATCTTAGAGTAAAAATTTATGCTCGTTTTAGTGAAGCCCTTTCAGGCAAATCATGAACGACGAACCCAAACGACGGCCGATAGTCCAAACGACGGACCGTCGTTCCCTCCGTGGATCAGCTTCCTCAGAATTAAGTTAGGGTCATTTTTCTCCTTTTCCCTATGTGTTGGGCACTTAAAATACGTCGTTTGATGCCAAAACTAAGTGGTATTACTCAGTTTAAGCCTAATAACTTAGTCAAACATACCCAGAACCTTTATTCACCAAATTTCAATAGAACTTACAGCAAAAGTAGAGAAAAGAGGAGACCCAACCCTTCCAAGAACGCAAAAGGTTTTAGGTTCACTTAGTAGTTAGGTTCTATACCCCTGGCAAGGTATAGGATGACCCTGGCAGCGTGAGGCAAGATGATGTATTATCAAATAACTCATAGTGATGGTTGTCAATTAGAGAAACTCCTACAATTATATTTTTGTATATATATATATATATATATATATATATATATATACAAACAGAGAGATTACTTGTATTTTCACATGCAAATAGAGTCTAAATTGCATCCTTGCATACAAATTGAGTTACCATTGTATTTCAAAATACATAGAGTTCTTATCCATGTTTTAAAGGCTTTTCTTTATATGGCATTTATATTATTGCTTTATATTGAAATGAGTTGAGTTGAGACCTTGTATGTTCCTCCAGTTCCTTCCAAGCTTATGTCTTGTTTTTTTATTCCCCTCGCATGCTCGTACATTCAATGTACTGATGCCAGTTGACCTGCATCTTTTTATGATGCAAATAGACGTAACCAAGATCAACATCCAGTGCATTGTTGATCCAGTTGAGCTTCAATGTTGTTGGTGAGCCTCTTTGCTTCTGGAGGACCCCCTTTTTATTGTGTCCAGTATTCTAGTTATTTAGGATGTCGTGGGTCTTGTACCGACGTCCATCTCAGTTATTAGAGGCTTCATAGACAGTTAGTTGATGTTAGTTCATGAGTCTTTTCCATTTCAGTTATGTTGAGACTTGAGTTGCCATTTTAGCCAGCTGAATGCTTATTTTTAAAACATTCTAAGTTATACATTGAGACATCTTAGTTATAATTGTATTTCAATACCTTCTTTTATAATGAGTAAGTCTTTCGCTGAGTAGTAAGCCAGATGAAGTGTTCGCTTGGGGCCAACAATGGTTCTCAAGTGCCAGTCCCGCCCAGGGTGTAGGCTCGTGGCGTGACAAGTATCTCATATTCTAAGTAGCATGTCACATCTAGGACGTAGTCTTGGGTCGTGACAATCCACTATCCCATTTTCAGGTAATGTTTCCACTATCGGTTTGTTGACCACATTTTTCCTAGTCTATTTTACAATGATTTTGTCATCGTTTTTTTCCATTTGATACTATCTCTAAGAGACATATATATTAAAGATAATAAGACAATGGTTAAATTAACAAACAATTGCTCTAGCCTCACGGTGGGTGCCAAACTATTTACAAGTAAAATAGTACAATAAAATTATATTAGGAAATAACACAAATCTTGATTCAACTCTTACTAGGTTCAATTATTGGCTGTTTGAATATTGTTGTATTGGTGAGAAAAAAATAAATAAAACAAGTAAAAGTGTAAAGAATGAAAATTGTAGTTGCAGAAAAGTCATATATGTTTCATAATTAATTCATCAACCTATTGTCAATGTTAGTAATGGTAAGTAGTAAGGATTGTAATTACATGATATCTAGAGAAAAATTACTAGAATCTATGTAATAACCACATAACTATAAAAAAAATATTCAAATTTGGTTAGTAAATGATTGATCAAATATGGTAAAAACATTATTTCCATAATAAAAAGAGGTAAATATCAATTAATCCTCATAATTGCACACTCATTTTTTAGATATTTTTCTTTACACTTTATCTATATATACATCTCTCTATATCCTTCAAAATATATTTCTTCTCAATATTCTTGAGTAAATTTTCTCTCTTTTATCTTGGTTTTAGAGGAAAGAATGGATTCTTCTTTTTCAATCAACAATTGCCGTGAAATAATACCTTACATTTCCCCAGTCAATATTGTTTGAATAGCGCTATGTTGTTTTAAAATAATAATTTTTTTAGTTGTTTGTATAAAAATTATGATGAATCCAGAAAAAGTATAATTCGAATAACGATTTGTATAAAAATATTTTTGGAGAAATGTTTTTTAAAACATTTATTTTATATAAGTAGAAGACTTTTCTTACAAAAATAAAACTAGTATACGTACCCGCGCGTTGTGCGGATATTTAAAAATATAATATTTTTAAACTTAAAAAATAACTAATACAAATTATTATTGAGTAACAAAAGTACATATATAATCATATATAATATTTTAGTTTTATAATATACACTTCATGCTAACAAAATTTTAGCATAATTTACGTGAAATATGGGTATATTCTTTAAAAACACTAAACATTATTCTAACAACTTTTTCTTCTTCTAGTATAATGAAGATTAATAGCATATGTGGCGTGTGTTGAAGTGATATTTGCTGTATAATTAAAATTTAAATTCATAGATCAATATAAACTTAGTATTAAAAATATTTATAATATTTTTAGCAAATACTAAATATATAATTTGCAAAGCATGTTGCAACCTCTTTAGCACACTCCTCTCTTGTTCAATCTTGCAAAATAAATTCACCTTTATTTAATCAAATATCTTTTCATAAAATAAAAATGTATAAAAGAAGGACTTTCAATGATCAATTAAAAAAATATACTACTATTAATCAAATTATTATATCCCACATAAAATAAATTATCAAATTAATATATTTTTCGTGCAAAGAAAAAATTGAAAGATGAAACAATGGAGCATCTTCTTTTATTTATGTATTTTTAGATTTGTTTAGCCTAAGAACATTTGTTAGTGTTTTTTTAATTGATAAAATTATTTTTTGAGAAAATCTCCAAATTATTAAAATAATTATAACTATCAATTTTGTGTTTTGGCAGTTTTATTTGACAAATTTTAACATAACTATTTATCAAATTAAAATTATGTTTTTCTGGAGATAGTTTTTTTTATAAAAAAAGTTCAAACGAAAAAAATTGTTAATTATTTTGATGAGACATGTGGCTTTATTTGCAAAATATGAATTTATAGTATTTTATATTTATCCTTTCTAAGAAATGATAATTCGAAAATCATTCTTTTGATAACATATTTTTTTTTATTTACAAAATAGAGATTTGAAATAATTACTTAAACTTTAAATTGATACGTAGCACTTTTGGCTTATAGTTGAATTTTAAGAGATTAAGATAGTTAAGTAAGTGGGTGAGAGATTTTAGGAGCTGATTTAGATAATTGTCGTTTTTTTTTTAATTTTACCTACAGATTTTAAGCTATTTCTTTATTAATGTTTACTTTTTATTCTTCTTCTTCTCAGTTACATGTTTTATTTTAAATTTATTTTGTATCATGACATTTTTTAATTTATTTCTAATCAAATAGTTAATTGTTGTTTATTTTTTTTTTTCTTTTGTTTTGGCCTTGTCTAAAACTACCAAATGTCGTTGTTAAAAATTATCGCTTAAATGTTTTTGTTAAAATTCAATTTACAAATTAAAATAATTTGAATTATAAAGTTTTAAAAAAGAAAAAACAAATCTTGATCAGTTACCTAAATTTTAGACCTGCAATTCTATATGAAAAAAAAAAAACTACAATTACACAAATTTAATTTATCCCATGCAGGAGATAAACTGATATAGTAATTTAGGTATTTTGTAATTTGTTAGTATTTTTTTCATTAATAAGTTCAATTTTTTGAAAAAATATGCAAATTAGTAATATATATATATAAATATTACGTGGTGTTTATGGTAGTTGCATTTGATAGATTTTGACATAATTATTTATCAAATTTTTAAAAAGGATATTTAAATTTTAAAATGATAGTATTTGAAAAGTTCGGAGTGTAGATTCTCTTTTAATGAAGGTGATTGCTAGTTAGTTCGTTTGGATTTCTTTAAACTCCCACTAAATCTTCACTTTTATCTTTTTAACCTCTAGAAAGATAATATAAAATCTTAGATAACTTTAACAAAAAGTTGAGAATATTTCATGGAAAAATAATTAATCAAACAAAATCATATTTGATAAAATGTTGTATCATCTTAAATTATGAGCCTTGAACACGTACCTATAAACAAAAGAAGATCAAGCATTTTCATGATTTCACAATGTACATATAGTAATTACTTTTTATTTTCGCAAAAAAAATAGAGTTTAGATCTAAAATTTGAATATAATTTATAAAACATATGTTCACAATACAAATAGTATAATAGATATTTAGTCATATAAATTAAAATGAAAGAATTGTCTCACATTGTATGATATGATATACATGGATATAATCATTTACTGCTGCTACAGTCTACATAAACACCCTTGCTTCATTCGAGATTTGAAGATTTTTTGGCTTCTTAAAAAATGCTCATAACATTTAGACATTAAATACAAATTAATGATCTGAAACTAATAAAGAACAAAATTTATTGCAATATCCAATATAGTGATTCCAATAATAGTTTAATATTTACAGAAAAGACATAAATACATATTTTCTCAACCTCACTTTTCAAATACTATTTAAAGAATGACTTATCAGTCATTGTAATCAGACATATAAGATAATTAAAGACTCTTGATATAGAAATGCTTAACTATTAAATTAAATGTTATTAGATGAGTATAATACATGAATTCTCAAACCTTTTATATGGCATGAGTTTGATCTCCGTCTAAATAATCAACACCAAAATATAGAAGTTAATAGAATGTATAATTAAAAAAGATAGATAAATAAAGACAAACGATAATACAAATTACAAATTAGTACTATAATTTTGAGATAAAAATAAATATAAAAATAATATGCATCAACTCAATGTTACCATTTTTATTCCTTTGAATATTGTGCTATTCATGACTAAGACAGTACTTTTGAAAATAAAAAATCCATTGATTCATTAATGTGAGAATTTGAAAAAATGTGATAGTGAGTGGGGATGTGATTGTTCGGAGGAAAGGAAATGAGAAAGTGGGAATAGTAGGTATATTTATAGGATAATTGTAATGCAGTAAAAAGTCATTCATTATGAGAAGTTAATAAATCGTTGTTGAGAAGTTGTCATTAATTTAAAATTCGAAAACGTCAATCAGTTAAGGATTAAGATCAATTCAAACTAAAAATTAGAAATTAGAAATTAGAAATTAAAAAAAAAATTATTATTTTTGTATATTTTTAATATTTTTGTAACTTTTTGGTGGATTTTATTTTGGTGGATCTTATTATTATTAATAATAATTCTCTAATAAATAAAAATATTTTCAGTTTCGAATTTAACATATTCTTTTTTTGGGAAGTTTTCATATTTTTATTAATAAATAATAATAATATTAATAATTTTTTTTTTTTATTATTCATATTAATAAAAATATGATAACCTCCACTAAAAAAGGAATCACACATCCCCTATTTTTTAGAACTGTTTTAAATTAAGAAAAAAAAATGTAGTTGTAAAATAAAATAGTAAATAACTATTATATATATTATTATTATTATTATTATTATTATTATTATTATTATTATTATTATTATTATTATTATTATTATTATATATGTGTTTTCCTGAAAACGTGGGCAGTTTTTTCTATGAGGAGTATTTTTTATATTTGAAAGAAAAAACAGATTTTTTTAGTTATTTTCTTCAATTCAAAAAATTATATAAAAGACTTTAAAAAGAAAATATTATTATAATAATTAATATTATTATTATAAAATTCAAGTAAACATTTTTATCTTCTAAATAGTAATTTCTTTCCTTTATTTAATGATTCAAATTATTATATTTGATTAGTTGATA
>JAJOOF010004783.1:0-16377 GCA_029582545.1 Solanum lignicaule | reverse complement strand
CTTTTTATATACAGCTAAACAAGTTTCCGGTAACTTCCGAAGCAAATTTTTAAGAACTTTTTGGGTCAAATTCAAATATAATCATTTCATTAAGTTCTTGACTCCAAACTCACATGTGAGGCTCTAGTTTCACTAGTTCATTTTTAGGGTCGTTACACCTACGGTCCGTCCTGTAGGCCCGTCAACTGATTCAGAGAAGGTGTTCCAGTACCTGATTTTTATCAAACTAAGTATGAGACTACAGAGGAAGATCCACAGACCGTGGATTGAGTCACGGTCCGTGCTGTTGAGCCGTCATTCGGTACTGAGAGTTGGAGTTCAAAGCTTCAGAAAAATTGCCTAAGTCCCAAACCACGGAAGGGACCTTTGGACCGTAGGTCAGTCCATGGTCCGTAGGTCAGTGTCGTCAATTGCAACCGTGTCCAGAAACTTTATTTCCTTTTTTCATTTCATTTTTAGTTGGGACTTGTTTTTCTATATATAGGGCACGTAAGCCTCATTTTTGGGGGTCCAACCTTATTACTTTTATTCTAGTTTTTGGCTTTGGAGATTAACTTGCAATTTTAGCAATTCTTGATTTCCTAAGTTCGTTTTGAAGATTTTGACTTTGAAATTCAAGTTGAGATTCTGGGTTTATTCTTCTCCTTACGTAAGTTCATGATTTCTTCATCTAAAGATATGAATTGTGTTCTTGCTATTATGGGTAACTAAATCCACAACTAGGGTTGTGGGAACCATTAGCAAATAACAAAGTATGAATAGTAACTAAGTAATTCTCGAATAGTGTTATTGCATGCATTGATAATTCTTTCGTTTATAAGTCTTTTTAACGGTGGTCAACGTTAGAACTCGCCTTATTGCTACTTGCCGGACCAGGAGGTAGTTAATAAGAAAAGAATTATTAACATACATTTAGTGTGATAATATCTAATAGTCTAATGTCAATTGGTGCGAGGGTGAAAACTAAGCCATACATTGATGTGATGTCTAATATGAGGTAATGGTAAGGGTTAGTAAATTATACAGACGTAGCCAAACCAAGGTGCAGGGTGAAATTCTCTAGTTGCCGGACCAAGGAATTAGAGATACCTAACTTATCACTTTGCATGTAATACACTAGGAAAAGATTAGTATTACTAGGATTACCGTGTTATGAGCTTATGGGAAACACGTACACCCTAGTTACTTTGTCTCATTGATAACAACAAAGTTTGAATTTTGCTCACTTGTTCTCTAAACAACCATCACTTATTAGTTTTACAACCCCCCCTTTACTTACTTGTAGGTTAAGTTTAACTCTAAACCATAATCCTCGTGGGATCGATCCCAACCTCCAAGTTAGGTACTTTAATTGATAACGATCACTTATACTTCTTTAGGGAGGTGTAATTTGAGCGTATCAGTGACCAACTGGCTCCATAGCTAAGGTCTTAACGGAGGTCCATGTAAATTTTTGGCAAAAATGACGTCGAAATTCAGGGTCACCAAAAAATCTCGTGGACTATAGCACACAAAAATTGGCAAAATGGAAGGTTTACCCGTTCCTGGGCTCGTTTGACCTTGTAAATGGCCGTTTTGGCCGTGATGGCCAACTGGCTCCATAGTTAAGGTCTTAACGGAGGTCCATGAAAATTTTTGGCAAAAATGACGTCGGAATTCTGGGTCACTAAAAAATCCCGTGGACTACAACACACGAAAATTGGCAAAATGGGGGGTTTACCTATTCCGGGGATCGTTTAACCTTGTAAATGGGCCCTTTTTGCCATGGTGACCAACTGGTTCCATATCTAAGGTCTTAACGGAGGTCCATGTAAATTTTTGGCAAAAATGACGTCTGAATTACGGGTCACCATAAATTCTCGTGGACTATAGCACACGAAAATCGGTAAAATAGGAGGTTTACCTGCTTCGGGGATCGTTTGACCTTGTAAGTGGGCCGATTTAGCTATGGTGAACAACTGAATCCATAGCTAAGGTCTTAACAGAGGTCCATGTAAATTTTTGGCAAATATTACGTCAGAATTCTGGGTCAGCATAAAATCCTGTGGACTATAGCATATGAAAATTGGCAAAATGGCGTTAACTTGATCCGGGGATCATTTTACCTTGTAAATGGGCCGTTTGGGCCGTGGTGACCAACTGACTCCATAGCTAAGGTTTTAACGGAGGTCATGTAAATTTTTGGCAAAAATGGAATCGGAATTTCGGGTCACCAAAAAATCTCATGTACTATAACACACGAAAATCAGCAAAATGGGGGTTTACCTGCTTCGGGGCTCAATTGAACTTGTAAATGGGCTATTTTGGCTGTGGTGACTAACGGGCTCCATAGCTAATGTCTTAACGGAGGTCCATATAAATTTTTGGGAAAAATGATTTCCAATTCCGGGTCACCATTAAATCTCG
The DNA here is from genome assembly GCA_029582545.1 of Solanum lignicaule. NCBI lineage: Eukaryota > Viridiplantae > Streptophyta > Magnoliopsida > Solanales > Solanaceae > Solanum > Solanum lignicaule. The sequence continues at coordinate 13,971 of JAJOOF010004783.1, read as the reverse complement.
TGGACTATAGCACACGAAAATCGGCAAAATGGGGGGTTTACCTGCTCTGGGGTTTGTTTGACTTTGTAAATGGGCCATTCTGGCCACGGTGACCAATTGGCTCCATAGTTAAGGTCTTAACGGAGGTCTATGTAAATTCTTTGCAAAAATAACGTCGAAATTCATGGTCACCATAAAATCTCATCGTCTATAGCATACAAAAATTGGCAAAATGGGAGGTTTACCTGCTTCGGGGATTATTTGACCTTGTAAATAGTCCGTTTTGGCCGTGGTGAATAACTGGCTCCATAGCTATAGTCTTAACGGAGGTCCATTTAAATTTTTGGCAAAAATGACGTCGGATTCCAGGTCACCATAAAATCTCGTGGAGTATAGCACACAAAAATTAGCAAAATGAGGGGTTTACCTTCTCCGGGGATTGTTTGATATTGTAAATGGGCTGTTTTGGCCGTGGTGTCCAACTCTATCCATAGGTTAGGTCTTAATGGATGTCCATGTAAATTTTTGGCAAAAATGACATCGGAATTCCGGGTCTCTAAAAAATCTCGCGGATTATAGCACACAAAAATTGGCTAAATGTGGGGTTTACCTGCTTTGGGGCACGTTTGACCTTGTAAATGGGCCATTTTGGCCGTGGTGACAAACTGGCTTCATAGCTAAGGTCTTAATAGAGGTCCATGTAAATTTTTGGCCAAAATGATGTTGGAATTCCGGGTAACCAAAAAATCTCGTGGACTATAACACTTGAAAATCAGCAAAATGGGGGGTTTACCTGCTTCGGGGTTAGTTTGACCTTGTAAATGGGTCGTTCTGGCCATGGTGACCAATTGGATCCATAGCTAAGATATTAACGGAGATCTATGTAAATTTTTGGTAAAAATGGCTATGGAATTATGGGTCACCAAAAAATCTCGTGAACTATAGCACACGAAAATCAGCAAAATGGGGGGTTTACCTGCTCCGGGGCACGTTTGACCTTGTAAATGGGTCGTATGGCCGTGGTGACCAACTGGCTCCATAGATAAGCCCTTGCGGAGGTCCACGTAAATTTTTGGCAAAAAGGACGTTGGAATTTCGGGTCACCAAAAAATATCGTGAACTATAATAGTACATGAAAATCGCCAAAATGAGGGGTTTACGTGCCCCGGGGATCGTTTGATCTCTTAAATGGGACGTTTTGCCATGGTCACCAATTCGATATGTAGATATGGTCTTAACGGTTGTCCATGTAAATATTTTGCAAAAATGATGTTGGAATTCTAGGTCACCATAAAATCTCGTGGACTATAGCATACGAAAATTGGTAATATGGGGGGTTTATTTGCTTCGGGCCTCGTTTGACATTGTAAATGAGCCGTTTTGACCGTGGTGACCAACTGGCTCCATAGTTAAGGTCTTAACGGAGGTCCATGTAAATTTTTGGTAAAAATGATGTCGGAATTCCAGCTAACCAAAAAATATAATGGACTATAGCACATGAAAATCTGAGAAATGGGAGGTTTACCTGCTCCGGGGTTTGTTTGACCATGTAAATGGGCCGTTTTGGCCATGGTGACCAACTGGATCCATAGCTAAGGTCTTAACTGTTGTCCATGTAAATTTTTGTAAAAAATGATGTTGGAATTATGGATCACCAAAAAATCTTGTGGATTATAGCACACTAAAATCAGCAAAATGGGGAGTTTACCTTTTCTGGGGCACGTTTGACCTTGTAAATGGGCTGTTTTGGCCATGGTGACCAACTGGCTCCATATCTAAGGTCTTAATGGAGGTCCATGTAAATTTTTGGAAAAAATGACCTCGGAATTTCGAGTCACCATAAAATCTCGTGGATTATAGCACACGAAAATCGGCAAAATGGGGGATTTACCTGCTCCGGGGATGTTTGACCTTGTAAATGGGCCATTTTGGCCGTGCTGATGAATTGGCTCTATAGCTAAGATCTTAACAGAGCTCCTTGTAAATTTTTAGCAAAACTAACATCGGAATTATGGGTCACCATAAAATCTCATGGACTATAGCACACGAAAATTGGTAAAATTGGGGGTTCACCTGCTCTGGGGATCGTTTGACCTTGTAAATGGAGCGTTTTGGTCGTGGTGACCAACTGGTTCCATAACTAAGGTCTTAACGGAGGTCTATGTAAATTTTTAGCAAAAATGATGTCGGAATTCTGGGTCACCATAAAATCTCATGGACTATAGAACATGAAAATCAGCAAAATGAGGGGTTTACCTGCTCCAGGGCTCGTTTGACCTTGGAAATAGGCTGTTTTGTCGTGGTGACCAAGTGGCTCCATAGCTAAGGTTTTAACGGAGTACCATGTAAATTTTTTGCAAAAATAACATCGGAATTCCGAGTCACCTTAAAATCTCGCCGATTATAGCACACTAAAATCGGTAAAATGGGGTTTTTACCTGCTCTAGGGCTTATTTAACCTTGTAAATGGGATGTTTTAGCCATGGTGACCAACTTGATCCATAGCTAAGGTCTTTACAGAGGTCCATGTAAATTTTTGGCAAAAATAGCATCGGAATTCTAGGTCATTAAAAAATCCCATGGACTATAGCACACGAAATTCGGCAAAATGGGGGATTAACCTGCTTCGGGGCCTGTTTGACCTTGTAAATGGGCCGTTTTGGCTGTGTTGACAACTAGCTCCATACCTAAGGTCTTAACGGAGGTCCATGTAAAGTTTTGGCAAAAATGACATCGGAATTCTGAGTCACCAAAATATTTCGTGGATTATAAGCACACGAAAATTGCCAAAATGGGGGGTTTACTTGCTCCGGGGATCGTTTGACCTTGTGAATCGGCCGTTTTGGTTGTGGTGACCAACTGACTCCATAACTAAGATCTTAATTGAGCTCGATGTAAATATTTGGCAAAAATGACGTCGGAATTCTGGGTCACCATAAGATCTCGTTGACTATAACAGACAAAAATCGGCAAAATGGGGGGTTTACCTGCTCCGGGGCTTGTTTGACGTTGTAAATGGGCCCTTTTTTCCGTGGTAACCAACTGGCTTCATAGCGAAGGTCTTAATGAAGGTCCATGCAAATGTTTAGCAAAATTGACATCGGAATTCCGGGTCACCCTAAAATATCGTGGACGAAAATTGGCAAAATGGTGGGTTTACCTTCTCCCTTGTAAATTGGCCTTTTTGGCCATGGTGACCAACTTGCTCCATATCTAAGGTATTAACAAAGGTCCATGTAAATTTTTGGCAAAAATGACGTTATAATTCTCGGTCACCATAAAATCCCGTGGACTATAACACACAAAAATTGGCAAAATAAGGGATTTACCAGCTCCGGGGATCATTTGACTTTGTAAATTGGCCGTTTTGGACATGGTCACCAACTGGCTCAATATCAAAGGTCTTAACGAAAGGGAATGTAAATTTTTGGCAAAAATGACATTGGAATTCCGGGTCACCATAAAATTCCGTGGACTATATAGCACATGAAATTCATCAAAATAGAGGGTTTACCTGCTTTGGGGTTCGTTTGACCTTGTAAATTGGCCGTTTTCGTCGTGGTGACCAACTGTCTCCATAGCTAAGGTCTGAATGGAGGTCCATGTAATTTTTTGGCAAAAATGACGTTGGAATTCCAGGTCACCATAAAATCTCGTGGACTAGAGTACACGAAAATTGGAAAAATGAGGGGTTTACCTGCTCTGGGGATTGTTTGACCTTTTAAATGGGTCCTTTTGGCCGTGGTAACCAAATAGATCCATAGCTAAGGTCTTAACGGAGGGCCATGTAAATTTTTTGCTTAAACGACGTCAAAATTCTGGGTTACCATAAAATCCCATGGACTGTAGAACACGAAATTCATCAAAATGGGGGGATTACCTGCTTCGGGGCTCGTTTGACATTGTAAATGGGTTGTTTAGGTTGCGGTGACGAACTGGTTCCATATCTAAGGTCGTAAAGGAAGTCCATGTAAATTTTTGGCAAAAATGACATTGGAATTCTAGGTCACCAAAAAATCTCGTGGACTATAGAACACGAAAATTGGCAAAATGGAAGGTTTACCTACTCCGGGATTCGTTTGACCTTGTAAAACGGCCGTTTTGGTCATGGTGACCAACTGGATCCATAGCTAAGGTCTTAACAGAGGTCCTTGTAAATTTTTGGCAAAAATGACATCGGAATTCTGGGTCACAATAAAATCTTGTGGACTATAGCACATGAAAATTGGCAAAATGGGGGGTTTACTTTCTCCGGGACTCAGTTGACCTTGTAAATTGGCCGTTTTGGCTGTGGTAACCAACTGGCTCCATAGATAAGATCTTAACAGAGGTTCATGTAAATTTTTGGCAAAAATGACGTCGAAATTCCGAGTCACCATAAAATCCTGTGGACTATAGAACATGCAAATCGGCAAAATGGGGGGTTTAGTTGATTCGGGGATCGTTTCACCTTGTAAATAGAACGTTTGGGCCATGGTGACCAACTGGTTCCATAACTAGGGTCTTGACGGAGGCCCATGTAATTTTTTGGCAAACATGACGTGGGAATTCTCGGTCACCAGAAAATCTCGCGGACTATAGCACACGAAAATAGGAAAAATGGGGGGTTTACCTGCTCCGGGGTTCGTTTGACCCAGTAAATGAATCTATTTGGCCATGGTGACCAACTGGTTCCATAGCTAAGGTCTTAACGGAGGACCATACAATTTATTTGCAAAAATTACATCGGAATTCTATGTCACCTTAACATCTCGTGGACTATAGCAAACAAAAATTAGCAAAATGGGGGGTTTACCTGCTCCGGGACTCCTTTGATCTTGTAAATGGGTTGTTTTGGCAGTGGTGACCAACTGGATCCATAGCTAAGGTATTAACTTAGCTCTAAGTAAATTTTTGGCAAAAATGATATCGGAATTCTTGGGCACCATAAAATCCCGTGGACTATAGCACACTAAAATTGGGAAAATGGGAGGTTTACCTGCTACGGGGATCGTTTGACCTTGTAAATGAGCCGTTTTGGCCTTGGTGACCAACTGGTTCCAAAGAAAAGGTCTTAATGGAGGTCCATGCATATTTTTGGCAAATATAATTTCGGAATTCCAGGTCACCATAAATTCTCGTGGACTATAGCACACGAAAATCGATAAAATAGGAGGTTTACCTGCTTTGGGGATTGTTTGACCTTGTAAGTGGGCCGATTTAGCTATGGTGAACAACTGACTCCATAGCTAAGGTCTATGTAAATTTTTGGCAAAAATGACGTTAGAATTCCGGGTCACCACAAAATCCCGTGGACTATAGAACATGAAAATTGGCAAAATGGGGGGTTAACTTGATCCGGGGATCATTTTACCTTGTAAATGGGCCGTTTGGGCCGTGGTGACCAACTGACTCCATAGCTAAAGTTTGAACGGAGGTTCATGTAAACTTTTGGCAAAAATGACGTTGGAATTCTGGGTCACCAAAAAATTTCCTAGACTATAACACACGAAAATCAGCAAAATGGGGGTTTACTTGCTCCGGGGCTCAATTGAACTTGTAAATGGGCTAATTTAGCTGTGGTGACCAATTGTCTCCATAACTAAGGTCTTAACGGAGGTCCATATAAATTTTTGGGAAAAATGATGTCCAATTCTGGGTCACCATAAAATCCCGTGGAGTATAGAACACGAAATTCATCAAAATAGAGGGTTTACCTGCTTTGGGGCTCTTTGACCTTGTAAATTGGCCATTTTGGTCGTGGTGACCAACTGACTCCATAGCTAAGGTCTTAACAGAGGTCCATGTAAATTTTTGGCAAAAATGACGTCAGAATTCTGGGTCACCATAAAATCATGTGGACTATAGCACATGAAAATTGGTAAAATGGGGGGTTAATTTGATTCGGGGATCAGTTTACCTTGTAAATGGGCCGTTTGGGCCGTAGTGACCAATTGACTCCATAGCTAAGGCTTTAACAGAGGTTCATGTAAATTTGTTGCAAAAATAACGTCAGAATTCCGAGTCACCAAAAAATCTCATGGATTATAACACATAAAAATCTAGAAAATGGGGGTTTACCTGCTCCGGGTATCAATTGAACTTGTAAATGGGCTATTTTGGCCGTGGTGACCAACTGGATCCATAACTAAGGTCTTAACGGAGGTCCATGTAAATTTTTGGGAAAAATTATGTCCAATTCCAAGTCACCAAAAAATGTCGTGGACTATAGCACACGAAAATCGGCAAAATGAGGGGTTTATCTGCTCTGTGGCTCGTTTGACTTTGTAAATGGGCCATTCTGGCCAGGGTGACCAATTGGCTCCATAGCTAAGGTCTTAATGGAGGTCTATGTAAATTTTTGGCAAAAATGACGTCGGAATTTCGGGTCACCACAAAATCTTGTGGGCTATAGCACAGAAAAATTGGCAAAATGGGAGGTTTACCTGCTCCGGGGATTTTTTGACCTTGTAAATGGTCCGTTTTGGCCGTGGTGACCAACTGGCTCCATAGATAAGGTCTTAACGGAGGTCCATGTAAATTTTTGGCAAAAATGACGTCGGATTCCAGGTCACCCTAAAATCTCGTGCAGTATAGCACACAAAAATTGGCAAACTGGAGGATTTACCTGCTCCGAGGCTCGTTTGACATTGTAAATGGGCCGTTTTGGCCGTGGTGTCCAATTGTATCCATATCTTAGGTCTTAACGGATGTCTATGTAAATTTTTGGAAAACATGACGTCAGAATTCTGGGTCTCTAAAAAATCTCACGGATTATAGCACACGAAAATCAGCAAAATGTGGGGTTTACTTGCTCCGGGGAACGTTTGACTTTGTAAATGGGTCGTTTTAGCCATGGTGACAAACTGGTTTCATAGCTAAGGTCTTAATAGAGGTCCATATAAATTTTTGGCAAAAATGACGTTGGAATTTTGGGTAACCAAAAAATCTCTTGGACTATAGCACCCGAAAATTGGCAAAATAGGGGGTTTACCTGCTCCGGGGTTAGTTTGACCTTGTAAATGGGCCGTTTTGGCCATGGTGACCAACTGGATCCATAGTTAAGATCTTAACGGAGATCTATGTAAATTTTTGGTAAAAATGGCTATGGAATTATGGGTCACCATAAAATCTCGTGGACTATAGCACACGAAAATTGGCAAAATGGGGGGTTTACCTGCTCCGGGGTTCGTTTGACCGTGTAAATGGGTCGTATGGACGTGGTGACCAATTGGCTCCATAGATAAGCTCTTACGAAGGTCCATGTAAATTTTTGGCTAAAACGAAGTTGGAATTCCGGGTCACCATAAAATATGGAGGACATAGCACACAAAAATTGGCAAAATGAGGGGTTTACCTGCTTCGGGGATCGTTTGAGCTTGTAAATGGAAAATTTTGACAATGGTGACCAACTGTCCTCATAGCTAAGGTCTTAATGGAGGGCCATGTAAATTTTTGTCAAAAATAACGTCGAAATTCCGGGTCACCATAAAATCCCATGGACTATACACGAAATTTGACAAAATGGGAGATTTACCTGCTCCGGGGTTCGATTGACCTTGTAAATGCCGTTTTGGCTGTGGTGACCAACTGGCTCTATATCAAAGGTCTTAACGGAGGTCTACGCAAGTTTTTGGAAAAAATAACGTCGAAATTTCGTGTCCCCAAAAAATCTCGTGGACGATAGCACACTAAAATCAACAAAATAGGTGGTTTACTTGCTTCAGGGGTTGTTTGACATTTTATATGGTCCGTTTAGGCCATGGTGACCAACTGGCTCCATAACAAAGATCTTAACTGAGCTCAATAGCTAAGGTCTTAATGAACGTCCACGAAAAATGTTGGCAAAAATGAAGTCTGAATTCTAGATCACCAAAAAGTCCATGGAATATAGCACACGAAAATAGTCAAAATAGGGGGGGGGGTTTACCTGATCCGGGGTTCATTTGACCTTGAAAATGAGACGTTTTGGCTGTGAGGGCCAACTGCTCCATAGCTAAGGTCTTAACGGACGTCCACGAAAAATTTTGGCAAAAATGAAATCGGAATTCCAGATCACCAAAAAGTCCATGGACTATTGCACACGAAAATTGGCAAAATAGGGGGTTTACCTGCTCTGGGGTTCGTTTGACCTTGAATATGAGATGTTTTGGCCATGAGGACCAACTGGCTCCATAGTTAAGGTCTAAACGGACGTCCACAAAAAAATTTGGTAAAAATGAGGTCGGAATTCCAGATCACCAAAAAGTCCATGGACTATAGCACACGAAAATCGGCAAAATGCGGTATTTCCTGATCCGGGGCACGTTTGACCTTGAAAATGGGACGTTTTGGCTGAGAGGGCCAACTGGTTCCATAGCTAAGGTCTTAACGGACGTCCACGAAAATTTTTGGCAAAAATAAGGTCGGAATTCCAGATCACCAAAAAAGTCCATGGACTATAGCATACGAAAATCGGTAACATGCGGGGTTTACATGATCTGGGGCCCGTTTGCCTTAGAAAATGGGACGTTTTGGTCGTGAGGACCAACTAGCTCCATAGCTAAGGTCTTAATGGATGTCCACGAAAATTTTTGGCAAAAATGAGGTCGGAATTCTAGATAACCAAAAAGTCTATGGACTATAGCACACAAAAATCGGCAAAAATGGGGGTTTACCTGCTCCGGGGTTCGTTTCACCATGTAAATGGGACGTTTTGGCCGTGAGGGCCAACTGGCTCCATAGCAAAGGTCTCAACGGACGTCCATGAAAAGTTTCGGCAAAAGTAAACTCGGAATTCAAGATAATCAAAAAGTCCATGGTCTTTTGGGTGATCTGCATTTTCGACATAATTTTTACCAAAATTTTTCGTGGACATCCGTCAAGACCTTAGCTATGGAACCAGTGTAGCCTCACGGCCAAAACGTCCTATTTTCAAGGTCAAACACCCCCAGGATCAGGTAAACCCCCAATTTTGCCAATTTTCGTGTGCTATAGTCCATAGACTTTTTGGTGATCTAGAATTCCGTGCAAATTTTTGCCAAATTTTTTTGTGGACGTCCTTTAAGACCTTCACTATGGAGCCAGTTATCCCTCACGGCCAAAACGTCCCATTTTGTAGGTAAAATGATCCCCAGAGCAGGTAAACCCCTAATTTTGCTGATTTTCGTGTGCTATAATAAATGTACTTTTTGATGATCTGAAATTCCGATATAATTTTTGCCAAAATTTTTCGTGGCCGTCCGTTAAGACCCTAGCTATGGAGCTAGTTAACCCTCACGGCCAAAACGTCCAATTTTAAAGGTCAAACACCCCCAGGATCAGGTAAACCCCCCATTTTGCCAATTTTCGTGTGCTATAGTCCACAGACTTTTTGGTGATCTAGAATTCCGTGCAAATTTTTGCCAAAATTTTGTGGACGTCCGTTAAGACCTTCACTATGGAGCCAGTTATCCCTCACGGCCAAAACGTCCCATTTTGTAGGTAAAATGAACCCCAGAGCAGGTAAACCCCTCACTTTGCTGATTTTCGTGTGCTATAATAAATGTACTTTTTGATGATCTGGAATTCCGATATAATTTTTGCCAAAATTTTTCGTGGCCGTCCGTTAAGACCCTAGCTATGGAGCTAGTTAACCCTCACGGCCAAAACGTCCTATTTTAAAGGTCAAACACCCCCAGAATTAGGTAAACCCCCTATTTTGCCAAGTTTCGTGTGCTATATTCCATTGACTTTTTGGTGATGTGGAATTCCGAGCACATTTTTGCCGAAATTTTTTGTGGACGTCCGTTAAGACCTTATCTATGTATCCAGTTAGCCCTCACGGTAAAAACGTCTCATTTTGAAGGTCAAATGATCCCCAAAGAAGGTTAACCACTCATTTTGCCGATTTTCGTTTGCTATAATCCATGGACTTTTTGGTGATCTGGAATTCCGACATAATTTTTACCAAAATTTTTCGTGGACGTCCGTTAAGACCTTAGCTATGGAGCAAGTTAACCCTCACGGCGAAAACATCCAATTTTCAAGGTCAAACCACCCCCGGATCAAGTAAACCCCCCATTTTATTGATTTTCTTGTGCTATAGTCCATGGACTTTTTGGTGATCTAGAATTCCGACCTCAGTTTTGCCAAATCTTTTCGTGGACGTCCATTAAGACCTTAGTTATGGTGCCAGTAAGCCCTAACGGCCAAAACGTCCCATTTTGAAGGTAAAATGTTCCCCAGTTAAACCCACAATTTTGTCAATTTTCGTGTGTTATAGTCCATGGACTTTTTGGTAATCTGGATTCCAACATATGTTTTGCCAAAATTTTTCGTGGACGTCCGTAGCTATGGAACCAGTTAACCCTCATGTCCAAAACGTCCCATTTTCAAGGTCAAACGACCCCCGGATTAGGTAAATCCCCCATTTTATTGATTTTCATGTGCTATAATTCATTGGCTTTTTGGTGATATGGAATTCCGACCTCATTTTTGCCGAAAATATTTGTGGACATCCGTGAAGACCTTAGCTATGGAGCATGTTAACCGTCACGGCCAAAAAGTCCCATTTTCAAGGTCAAACAACCCTCGGATCAGGTAAACCCCCTATTTTACTGATTTTCGTGTGCTATAGTCAATGGACTTTTTGGTGATCTATAATTCCGAGATCATTTTTGCCAAAAGTTATCGTGGACGTCCATTAAAACCTTAGCTATGTAGCCAGTTACCCTCACGGCTAAAACATCCCATTTTCAAGGTCAAACTCACCCCAGATCAGGTAAACTCCCTATTTTGCCGATTTTCGTGTGCTATAGCCTATGGACTTTTTGGTGATTTAGAATTCTGATCTCATTTTTGCCAAAATTTTTCGTAGACGTCCATTAAGACCTTAGTTTTGGAGCCAATTAGGCCTCACGGACAAAACGTCCGATTTTGAAGGTCAAATGAGACTTAGAGAAGGTAAACCCCCCATTTTGCCGATTTTCGTGTGCTATAGTCCATGGACTTTTTGGTGATATGGATTTCTATAATAATTTTGGCCAAAATTTTTCATGGACGTCCGTTAAAAGCTTAGCCATGTAACTAGTTAACAGTCACGGCCAAATCATCCCATTTTTAAGGTCAAACACTGTCGGATCAGGTAAACCCCCCATTTTGGCAATTTTCGTGTGCTATAGTCCATGGACTTTTTGGTGATCTGGAATTCAGAGCTCATTTTTACCTAAATTTTTTGTGGACGTTCGTTAAGACCTTAGCTATGGAGCCAGTTAGCCCTCACGGCCAAAACGTCCTATTTTGACAGTCAAATAAGCCCTAGAGCAGGTAAACCCCTCATTTTGCCGATTTTCTGTGCTATAATCAATGGACTTTGTGGTGATTTGGAATTCCGAAATAATTTTTGCCAAAATTTTTTGTGGACGTCCATTAAGACTATTGCTATGGAGCCAGTTAACCCTCATGGACAAAACGTCCCATTTTCAAGGTCAAACGACCCTCGGATCATGTAAACCCTCATTTTGACGATTTTCTTTTGCTTATACTCCATGGACTTTTTGATAATCTAGAATTCTGACCTCATTTTTGCCAAAATTTTTCGTGGACGTCCGTTAAAACCTTTGCTATAAAGCCAGCCAACCTTCACGGACAAAACATCCTATTTTGAAGGTTAAATGATCTCAGAGCACGTAAACCCCCCATTTTGCTGATTTTCGTATGTTATAACCCATGGACTTTTTGGTGATCTAGAATACAGAGCTCATTTTTGTCAAAATTTTTCGTGGACGTCCCTTAACATTTTAACTGCGGTGCCAGTTAGCTGTTACGGCCTAAACATCCTATTTTGAAGGTCAAATGAGCATTACAGTAGGTAAACCCCCATTTTGCCGAATTTCATGTGCTATAGTCCATGGACTTTTTGGTGATCTGGAATTCTGATATAATTTTTGCCAAGATTTTTCGTGGACGTCCGTTAAGACCTTAGCTATGGAGCATGTTAACCCTCATGGCCATAACGTCCCATTTTCAAGGTCAAACACCGCCAGGATCAGGTAAAACCCCCATTTTGTCGATTTTCCTGTGCTATAGTCCATTGACTTTTTGGTGATGTGAAATTTCGAGCACATTTTTGCCGAAATTTTTTGTGAACGTCCGTTAAGACATTAGCTATGGATCTAGTTACCCCTCACGGCCAAAACGTCCCTTTTTGAAGGTCAAATGATCCCCAGAGCAGGTAAACCCCCCATTTTGCCGATTTTCGTATGCTATAGTCCATGGACTTTTTGGTGATCTGAAATTCTGATATAATTTTGACCAAAATTTTTCGTGGACGTCCGTTAAGACCTCAACTATGGAGCCAGTTATCCCTCACAGACAAAACGTCCCATTTTCAAGGTCAAACACCCCCAGGATCAGGTAAACCCTCAATTTTACCGAGTTTCATGTGCTATAGTCCATTGACTTTTTGGTGATGTGGAATTTCGAGCACATTTTTGCCGAAATTTTTTGTGGACGTCCGTTAAGACCTTAGCTATGGATCCAGTTAGCCCTCACGGTCAAAACGTCCCTTTTTGAAGGTCAAATGAGCCCTAGAGAAGGTTAACCCCTCATTTTGCCGATTTTCGTGTGCTATAATCCATGGACTTTTTGGTGATCGGGATTCCGACATCATTTTTCCCAAAATTTTTTGTGGACGTCCGTTAAGACCTTAGTTATGGAGCCAAATAACCCTCACGGCCAAAACATCCAATTTTCAAGGTCAAACGACCCCCGAATCAGGTAAACCCCCAATTTTACTGATTTTCGTGTGCTATAGTCAATGGACTTTTTGGTGATCTAGAATTCCAACCTCATTTTTGCCAAATTTTTTCGTGGACGTCCATTAAGACCTTAGCTATAGTGCCAGTTAGCCCTAATGGCCAAAACGCCCCATTTTGAAGGTAAAATTTGCCCCAGAGCAGTTAATCCCACCATTTTGTTGAATTTCGTGTGCTATAGTCCATGGACTTATTGGTGATACGGAATTCCACCATAATTTTTGCCAAAATTTTTCGTGGACGTCCGTTAAGACCTTAGATACGGAGGCAGTTAACCCTGACAGCCAAAACATCCCATTTTCAAGGTCAAACACCCCTCGGATCAGGTAAACCCCCCATTTTATTGATTTTCGTGTGCTATAGTCCATGGACTTTTTGGTGATCTGGATTCCGAGCTCATTTTTGCCGAAATATTTTGTGGACGTCCTCTAAGACCTTAGCTGTGGAGCCAGTTAGCCCTCACGGCGAAAATGACCCATTTTGTAGGTCAAATGAGCCTCAGAGCAGGTAAACCCCCCATTTGGCCGATTTTCGTGTGCTATAGTCCATGAAGTTTTTGGTGATCTAGAATTTCGACATAATTTTTGCCATTTTTATTCCAGGATGTCCGTTAAGACCTTAACTATGGAACCAGCTAACTCTCACGGCCAAAATGTCCCATTTTCAAGGTCAAACGACCCCCGGATCAGGTAAACCCCCCATTTTATTGATTTTTGTATGCTATAGTCCATGGACTTTTTGGTGATACAGAATTTCGACCTCATTTTTTCCAAAAGTTTTCGTGGACGTCCGTTAAAATCTTAGCTATAGAGCCAGTTATCCATCACGGCCAAAACATCCTATTTTGAAGGTTAAATGAACCCTAGAGCAGGTAAACCCCCCATTTTGCCTATTTTCGTGTGCTATAGTCCATGGACTTTTTGGTGATCTGGAATAACGACATAAGTTTTGCCAAAATTTTTGGTGGACGTCCGTTAAGACCTTCGCTATGGAGCCAGTTAACCCTCATGGCCAAAACATCCCATTTTCAAGGTCTAACGACCCCCGGATCAGCTAAACCCTCATTTTGACGATTTTCGTTTGCTATAGTCCATGAACTTTTTGATGATCTAGAATTCCGACCTCATTTTAGCCAAAATTTTTGTGGACGTCCTTTAAGACCTTTCCTACGGAGCCAGCTAACCCTCACGGCCAAAACGTCCCATTTTCAAAGTCAAACACCCCCAGGATCAGGTAA
>JAJOOF010004782.1:0-36260 GCA_029582545.1 Solanum lignicaule | reverse complement strand
ACAATTTAATCTTATCATTTAAAGTGTTTTAGAATCTTGGTATTCTATAGGTCATAGATCTAATGCTAGTTTAAATTTAGCATAAATACTAAAGATGTTTTTTTTTTACTTTTATTTTTCTCTAAAAAGCAATTTTATGGGTTCATTAATTAGGATATTAGATTTGGGTTTACTAACTTACAGAAATAAAAAGTGTTATTTTAAGATATTTTCTCTTGTTATTAAGATATATCAACACGTATTATTAATAATTAATTAAAGCGTGACCTTAATTTGTTAATTATTTTTCTATCATTCATTAAAAATTATTATTTATAATTAGAATAGTAAAAAACATATCTCGAATAACAATGCTCTATTTTGTTAAACGACTGAAAATATTATTATGTTAATAACATGAGATTTAATTAATTAAATGTAATATTTTATGGGGGGGGGGGCGGGGGGGGAGGTGATAAGTGAAATATAGAAAAGGTTTTTAGGTTACTTTAACAATTTAACGTTGCCATTTACTTTTAGACTGTTTTAACATAATAATAGGTACATCTTAGGATCTATTATACGTTGTACGAGTACAAACGTAATTAAATTTCTCTCAATTAAGAATGTGGCTACACATCTTTTTTTGAGATGCTTAGAAGAAATTCAAGGATGCGGTGACGCACCTTGTCTCAAACCCTTTTAACAATTAACTTTTATTAATCCAAATCAAATGTGTAGGTAAAAAAAATTATTAAGTGTGATGCAAAGAAGACAGTTATGTCTCTAAATATCAAGACCAAGAATGCGGTTACACATCTAGGTAAGACCAAATAAAAAGTTCAACAATAAAAAAATAAAATAAAAAAATAGGCAAATCATGGCATGTCGACACAAATTATCCAAAAATATATTAAGATAAGTATAAGTCAATAAAAGTGATCGTGCTAGAACCACGGGATTCGAGGGATGCTTAATACCTTCCCATCGATCAACAGAATTCCTTACCCGAATTTCTAGTTCGCAGACTAAAATAAAGAGTCATTTCCTTTTGATTAGGGATTCAAGAAAAAAGGTTACTTGGAACACCATAACTCAAATCCAAGTGGCGACTCTGAAAAGATAAAATAATCCCTATTCAATACCGTCACTTAAATTGGAAAAACTCTACCGCTAGTCGCAAAAAGGGGTGTGACATCTCTGGCGACTCCTTGGGGACTAACCAGAATTCGAGCTTTATTATATTGACTTTTACTTGATCTTAGTGCTATTTTTTGGATATATTGTGTATGACGGCCTAATTGTTGCTCATTTACTGCTTTGATAATGTTGAATTGTATAAAATTGTCTTCATTTGCACAACCATTTTAAGTGTTTGAATACACCTAACACACGTTCATAGGAATGCAGTTATACATCCTACTTTCCCTTGAGATAAAGCTGGAGTGTCTTGACACCCAGTGAAGGATATTTAGTCACATGTGTTAGGCAGGGTTGGACCAGCGATTAAGTTGGAATAGCGCTGCTACCGATAAGTTGCCCCTTCCTGGCTCGAGTTGTCCACTCGGGTAAGCTAGTCTAGACACTAATATCTTTAGGTTTGAGCTTATTAAACCTGAAATATAGACATGGCTATCTCTAGTAGGCTCCGCTTATTTTCATCATTTGCATTTGACTTAGTGAGATTCGACATAGGGGTTGGATCCATCTAGGACATGTACCCTTATCGTATTTAACCATCTAGATCATTTAATGTGCTACATGAAAATGCATTTTTTTAGAAAGTTTTTGCAAGTTGATCCATTTTAGTGTGATTAATGGAATAAGAGAAAATGTTATCTTTTCATTTTTACAAAATAAAAAAAGGGAGAAAACATAAAAAATAAAAAAAATCTTTTATAAGTTATTATACCCTTTTCAAACATGAAATGAAATTTTTTTCACTACTTCACAAAAATTACAAAAAAAATAAAAATAAATTATTTAAGTTTCTTTTGTACAGTTGATAATAGAAATTCAAAATAGTTTCCTTTTATAATACTTTGAAAAGTTCAATCTAAACGAACTACGCACACCTGATTCTCACCTCGATGAGATACGTAGGCAACCTTCCTCGGATTCGGTGATCCTTATTTAAAAATTCAAAAAAAATTCTTAATCTTTATTTAAAATTTCAAAACAAAAAAAAGGAAGTTCTTAATCCTTATTTTTAAAAATAAAATAAAAAGACAAAAGTTTGTTTATTCCTTCTAAAAATAGGGGTTTTACCCTTCTTTAAAAATAAAATAAAACAAAACTTTTACTTCATATATCAAAACTTCTTGAACTACGTTTGACCTGATTCTTATTTTGACAAGATACGTAGGCAACCTTATTTTGAGGTTCGATCCAATCAAGGAAAAATCTAGAAAGTCCTCATCACAAAAACTGGGGCAAATTTTTTTTAAAAAAAAAAATCAAAGTTCAAATAAAAATGTTTCTCTTCCTTATTTTAATATCTAAAAAAAATAAGATGAAAATTTTGTTTCGGGTACGGCTTTTCTTCAAGAAAAAAACTTTTAATCTAGAAAATTTAACTTGGTTGGTACCAACATGTTTAGGAATATGCATAAGAAAAAAAAAAGTGTTAAACTATTTTGCAAGACAAGTCAACTTTGTTGTGACCTATCGACTTCTTTTGGTATCTCTTGGTATGTTTATGTAATACTTGAGAAACTGTTTTGTTTGAAGTTAAGACTAAAACAAATTCGACCTCATTGTTTCACGTGCATTGTGTGGTGAGCCTTAGATATAAAATTCAAAAGCATGAGTTTGTTGATCTAGAACTTGGCCCGAATGTAGGTTGAGGCGAAATTTTGGACAACATTTAACTTGGGAAATGATTATAGGCTTTCTTTGATCCGATTGTGCCTTTCAAGCCTACCAAATGACATGTTATCCATATAACTCCCATTTTGAGCATTAAAACCTTTTTATTTGAATAACCACATCTTAGCATATATCCTTTTGAGTGCATAAATGCACTATTCCTTGATCTCACCTCCTTGAGTGCATTATCAATTATCTACACAGTGCCAAAGATCTAAGTTGGAAACAAAGTGAAAAGGTCAAATATGTGAAGGTCCAAAAAAAAATGACAAAGAAAAGCTAGAACGAAAAAAAAAAACCTTTAACAAAAAGGAGAGAAAAATGAAGAAAAAAAATGAGGAGAAGCTTTCAAAAAAATAAAGGTCAAATGAAGAAAACAAAGGTCAAATGCGAAAATGAAAAATATTGAGAGCATTGTGCAATCCCAAATGAATATCCTACCTTTCCCTAAGCCTACATTACAAGCCGATGAAAAGTCCTATTTGATCTCATTTTTTGTGTTCTCACATTAGTGGATACTTACATAAGGGTCAAGCATATGGTATCTCAATCTTATGCACTGAACATCTTTTTGAGTGTGAGTGACCTCTAAACATCCTAAGATCAGAACATTTCTATTGTGTGAAGTAGGACTTCATTTGTTGTGAGGGCATTTGAAACATGAGGATATGAATAATTCTAGTCCCTTAATTTATTCAAGATGGACTGATTTTGTTAATACTTAAGAATGTTTGAGATACCATTTGAAATTATAAGGATTACTCAAAGTTGACCTCAAATTTGTCTAAAAGTAGTTGAAGGTGATTCGTATGCATAATACTAATTTTTGGTACCAAGTAAAGTCAAAACAATCTCAACCATGAATTAATTTCTTTCTTTTTAGCTCTTTTTTTTAAAAACGAGATCTTGTAAAAATAATAATAATAATAATAATAATTTTGATTTATATGAACTATGTTGGACTTGATTCTTGCCATACAAGATACGTAGGCATTCCTACAATGGGCTCGGTCTCACAAAATAAAATTTTATATCCTTGAAGAAATGAAATTGGATCATTTGAAAAAAATCAAAAAACGATAAATCAAAAAGTGTTTCAAAGTTCCTCAATTTAAAAATTGGGGCATATTTTTATTTGTTAAAAAAATCAAATCACTCTCATTTCTAGGGAATAAGCACTCTAGTTGCATTTTAACCTTAGGGAACAAACACCCTATCATCTTTCATCTCTAGGGAACAAGCACTTAAGTTGTGTTTTGGCCTTCGGAACAAACAATCTAGAGGAATTCTAGTGAATGAACACTCTGTCATCTTTCATTTCTACGAAACAAACACTCTGCATCTGTGTCTTACATTTTTCTTTTGGTATAAGTAATTCTCTTTTATGTTAACAGCTAAATAATATTTTTCTGGTGCAAACTGGCAAAATAAATATTGTGGTGATTTTATTTGATGATTCTGTTAAGTGAGATCTTTCTACATAAGGGGATTAACAGGACCTTCCTGAACAATGGGACGTAGTGTAGCAAGGGCCGTCCTGAACAATGGGACGTAGTGTAGCAAGGACCCTCCTGAATAATGGGACGTAGTATAGCAAGGACCTTCCTGAACAATGGGACGTAGTGTAACAAGGACTCTCCTGAACAATGGGATGTAGTATAGCAAGGACCCTCATAAACAATGGGACGTAATGTAGAAAGGACCCTCCTGAACAATGGGAAGTAGTGTAACAAGGACCCTCCTGAACAATGGGACGTAGTGTAGCAAGGACCCTCCTGAACAATGGGACTTAGTGTAGCAAGGACTCTCCTGAACAATGGGACGTAGTATAGCAAGAACCCTCCTGAACAATAGGACGTAGTATAGCAAGGACCCTCCTGAACAATGGGACGTAGTATAGAAAAGATCCTCCTGAACAATGAGACGTAGTATAGCAAGGACCCTCCTGAACAATGGGACGTAGTATAGCAAGGACCCTCCTGAACAATGGGACGTTGTATAGCAAGGACCCTCCTGAACAATGGGACGTAGTATAGCAAGGACCCTCCTGAACAATGGGACATAGTATAGCAAGGACCCTCTTGAACAATGGGACGTAGAATAGCAAGGACCCTCCTGAACAATGGGACGTAGTATAGCAAAGACCCTCCTGAACAATGGGACGTAGTATAGCAGGGACCCTCCTGAACAATGGGACGTATATAGCAAGGACCCTCTTGAACAATGGGAAGTAATATAACAGGGACCCTCCTGAACAATGGGACGTATATAGCAAGGACCCTCTTGAACAATGGGAAGTAATATAACAGGGACCCTCCTGAACAATGGGACGTAGTATAGCAAGGACCCTCCTGAACAATGGGACGTAGTATAGCAAGGACCCTCCTGAATAATGGGACGTAGTATAGCAAGGACCCTCCCGAATAATGGGACGTAGTATAGCAAGGACCCTCCTAAATAATGGGACGTAGTATAGAAAGGACCCTCATAATGGGATTAGCAGGACCCTCCTACATAATGGGATTCAGTTTAGCAGGACCTTCCTACATAATGGGATTAGGTTTAGCAGGACCCTCCTGGACAATGAGATTAGCAGGACCCTCCTACATAATGTGATTTAGTTATTTTCTCCTAGGTTAAATGCTTCCTAGTCTGAGACCGTTATTTTTATTTTCTCCTAGGATAAACACTTCTTAGTCTGAGACAGTTATTTTTATTTTCTCCTAGGATAAACACTTTCTAGTCTGAGACAGTTATTTTTATTTTCTCCTAAGATAAACACTTCCTAGTCTGAGACGTTATTTTTTATTTTCTCCTAGGATAAACACTTCCTACTCTGAAATTGTTATTTTTTATTTTCTCCTAGGATAAACACTTCCTAGTCTAAAATTGATATTTTTCATTTTCTCCTAAGATAAACACTTCCTAGTCTAAGACTGTTATTTTTCATTTTCTCTTAGGATAAACACATCCTATTTTGAGACTTTTTTTTTTTAATTTTCTCCTAGGATAAACGCTTCCTAGTCTGATACCTTTATTTATTTTCTCCTAGGATAAACACTTCCTAGTCTGAGTTTATTTTTATTTTTTAAAAAAAAATTACATCTGCTAATAACTCATAAAATTTTTCCAGTGAAAACTGAGGCAAATTTTTTTGTGTATTTCTTTTGTTTGTGATGGTTTTCAGGTTTCTTCAAGTGAAACATGGATTTTAAATTCAAGAACAAAGTTTCAACTCTTTTCAGAATGATCAATCCCAGCTTCTTCAATTCATATAGCAGCCTGACTTCCTCACATCTTTTACTATTCAGCTTCTGATAAAGAAAACACGCAGTCATTCAAGAACATCTTCAAATTGTCATTTCGAGGAGTGCCAAAAACTCACTCTAATTGGCAAGTTAAGCATCGGATCCATTCAAGATCAAGATACTCACAAAAATCAGAGTGATATCTCAAAGTCAAGACACAAGTGAAGACTCAAGAGAAGCTGCATAGATAGGAGCTTGTACTTTTATTTTCCTTTTGACTATTAGTTTTATTTTTCTTTTTTATGTAAGGATAAGAACCGCGACCTGGAGCCTTGATGGAACCTCAATTAACTTCCAACTCATCACCTCATCTCCTTGAACTACATGTGACCTGATTCCCTTATAACCCGGGATATGTAGGATGTCCAAAACCAAGACTCGGTAACACAGATTTTTCCTTCAAATACAAGTCCGGTCAAAACTTGTCACGTTATCTACTTCTTTGTCTGAAAACCCTTCGTGTTTCCAGTCAAAAAGGGACTGTAGACACGTAATTTTTGATCGAACCTAAAATTTTACACCATTTTTAGAGCTTAAATATTTTTATAAATCTAAATTAAATATTTTAATTTTTATCTTATTTTTATCAAGTTTATTTTAAAAGATTTAAAATAACAAATATCGAATCACTTTTTAAGGTAAGTTTTATTTTTAATTGTTTAAAAAAAGAAATGAAAAGTTACAAAAAATATATATATTTTCTTTTAAATTAGATGTAATAAATAAACTAGTGTTTCTTAATTTTATTTTTTAATTAGCCATTTAGTATTTTTAATTAGTTCAAAACAATTAATATTTTATTATTATAATTTTGTATATATTTAATTTATAAAAAATTACCCATTATCCTCATCACTACTCACTACCCTCTCCCATTACCCCAATTCCACTTTACACTACCCACCTACACCACTACTACACCTATAACAACAGTCAGCCACACTAATATACACAGAGAGACGCACAAAACCAAAGAGAAGGAGGAAAAAATAATAATTCAGCAATAGACTTTCGCCTGCACGCGCACACAACATACGCATTTCTCCTCTTATTATACTTTTTTTTTTTTTTTACTCACAAACAAAGGTTGAGTTCGAAATTTACTTTCGTGGTTTCGAGTTCGTGATTCCCTGTTAGAATTGCTTTCCTTTCGTGAGCTGATTTTCACAAGAGCTACTATTTAACATTTGTTTTATAATTTGATTTTCATGATTATATAATACTTAATTCCGATCTCCTGAATTTATTCAAATTTCATGTGTGTTTAGCTTTGCCATTATAATATTAAAATACATGTAAATATTTGTAGTGTTGCATTTGGATTAAAATATGATATAACGTATAATTGTTTCTTGCTCACCAAGGAATCAATATTTTTCTTTATTCGCTCTATTTTATCAAGCCGAAACCTGACTCGTGGATTGTTGTTAATTAATTTGATCAATTCACATAGTTTTGAGTTATTCGTTGATAGCATAATTTAAAAACGGACTAAGTAAATCATTGTTTGTTAGCCAAAAAATACATTAAATTGGAAAAACACTACCGTTGGTTGCAAAAAGGGGTGTGACAGGCCTAGCCCTAGGCTAGATAAAAAAAATAATTAAAAACAATAATAAAATAGAGTATTAAAAATAACAAAAGTTCAAACTCAAAGTCTATTTAAAGTTATAAGTATTAAAATTTAGAATCATCAAACGTGATATACTTAGTATTCATACTATTACTGTATCATCATAATCATCATTTAGCATTGGTGGACGTGTTCTCACCAAGTATAGAAGTTGCATCCATCGTGAAAATATCCAA
The DNA here is from genome assembly GCA_029582545.1 of Solanum lignicaule. NCBI lineage: Eukaryota > Viridiplantae > Streptophyta > Magnoliopsida > Solanales > Solanaceae > Solanum > Solanum lignicaule. Next base: position 28,296 of record JAJOOF010004782.1, on the reverse strand, counting down.
TCACTTGTTGCTATTCAAAACTGGTTGCATGATTTTTCTCAAAATGATAATATTTTTTTTTGTGTAAAATATTATACGTAGTTCCTATATTTAGTTATTTTATAATGTTTACCTGATTAATGTTGCATATAAACTGTAGATGAAAATGAAAATGTCTTGTCGATATTTATGCTAATATTTTCAAATTATAATTTAATTTTAAAAATTATAAAAAAAAATACTCTTATAGTATCATTGACTAATAAGTAATTTCTGAATAAGAAATCTTAATGATATCATAACAATCTACATATATTTTTATAGTATCATTAACTAATGAGTAATTTCTAAATAAGAAATCTTAATGATACCATAACAATATACATCTACTCTTATAGTATAATTGATTAATGAGTAATTTCTAAATTTCTAAACAAGAAACCTTAATGATATCAATACAGTATATATATATATACTTATTTAGTATCAGTTAAGCGAAATTATCAGTCTTAATGATACCAACGCAAAAATTATCAGCCTTAATGAATGTGGGGTATGGGCTGTATTTTTTTTTTTTTTTTTGAGATAATGGGTACTTCTTGAATTATTTGAATTGTGGTATGAACATGTAATTATTTTGAGTTTTATGGCCCATTTATATAGTTTTTCCTAAAATATAAAAGGCTAACTAAATATTAAAATGTGTTATTCAAAAAAAGTTAAGTAAAAAGGGGAAAATATCATAAACGGCAGAGTTTGAACATTTTGGACAAATATAGTTTTGGATAATAACATGATCCATCAGATATTTTAACTTATGCAGAGGATATGGCTGTTGTTGGCATTAGGCTTAAATTTTGTCATGAATGATGTATGCAGATAAAGAAAGCCAAAATAACCAAAAAAAAAAAAAAAAAAAGGAAAAGGAAAAAAGACAAACAAACATAACAACAATGCCTTTATTCTAGACTTCTTAACGTTACCTGATAAGTAAGCATTCTAATTTTAAAAATGTATATCTAGACACTTCAATTTGACATCAATCATAGACTAAATATGTTAATTCGTTCCTAATATGTTCAGTAGCGGAATCATGATTTTCAAAAAGGGGATTCAAAATCTAAAAAAATAGACACACGAAGTAGCCGAAGGAGGTTCGACATCTACTATATATACCTAAAACGTTATTTTAACCATGTATAAATTATATAATTTTCCACCGAAGAGGATTCAAATGAACCCCCTAATAGTAAGATGGCTCCGCCACTGAATATGTCATATAGATATCCTATACATACAGGTGTGACAGTTTATATTTTAGAGGTGTCTAGATGATTAATTTATGAGTTTGAGTATTTAACTAACATTATTGAGATGAGTTGAGCTGTCACTTATTTACTAGTTGACAGCTTGTTCATGTATTTTGCCTTCTCAAGATAAGCATTAGTCATCCATACTAGGCAATCAATCGCATATAAGCCACTGCCGAGCCAAATTTTGAAGTTATCCTGTTCGAAATTTTTATTTAAATTACAGGACATTAAATTCAGATGACATAATACATAAATATGTCAGTTAACATTTATATCCTTCAACTTTTGATGTGTACAAGTAGACACTTAAAGTTATATAACATTGAACAAGTAGACACACGTGTCTTATGTTCCATAATACACGTAGGATATCACGTACGACACAAAATTGTCAGGTAGGACACACGTAAGATGAATGTGTCTATTTGTTCAACTTTATACAAGTTTAAGTGCTTACTTGTGCACACCCAAAGTAGGAGGGCATAGATGCCAACTGAAATCAAGTTAAAGGGCACATTTATGTATTAATCTATTGTACTTGTTCCATAGATTTCTTTAGAGAAATATGAAATTTAAATTAAAGCTATTAAATTATGTCGAACTCGTATTCTAATCCACCTCTCGTGTATCATTTGATTCACATAACATGCAAAGATTATAATTTATAAGGATATCCATTGTAATCCATTCATCCCATGTAACTTTCACACAAGTTAGTCAAGAAGGAAATTGGATATGTTGCTTCTCTTCCTAGTAGCTATACCTTTCATTGTAATTTTCCTTGTAAAACTTGGATACACACCTAATCATCCGCCAAGTCCCCCTGGACTTCCACTTCTTGGAAACTTGTATCAATTAAATCAAGAATCCCCTCATATATACCTATGGAAACTTTCAAAGAAATATGGTCCCTTAATGTTCATGAAGCTTGGTTTTTCCCAACTAGTTGTTATTTCATCAGCAAGAATTGCTAAAGAAGTTCTAAAAACTCATGACTTTGCATTTTCTGGTAGACCATCGTATCTTGGCCAAAGAAAGTTATCATACAATGGTTTGGATGTCGCCTTTTCGCCTTACAACAATTATTGGAGGGAGATGAAAAAGATTTGTACCTTACATCTCTTTAGTCCCAAAAAGGTACAATCTTTCCGTCCAATTCGTGAAGATGAAGTATCCAGGATGATCAATCGCGTAACAGAACTTGCATCATCGTCAAAATTGGTTAATCTAAGTGAGATTATCTCATCTCTATCGAGCAACATATCGTGTATTGTTGGATTTGGTAAGAGATATGATGAGAAAGGCTATGAAAGTAAGAGGTTTAGCAAACTTTTATGTGAAGCTCAAGCTATGATCGGAGGTTCCTTTCTCTCTGATCACTTCCCAATTTTCGGACGTTGGATTGATTGTATAGTCACTAGAAAGGCTACTCGACTCGAAAAGATTTACAATGAGTTAGACTTGTTTTATCAAGAACTCATTGATGAACACCTTAGCTCAACTAGACCAAAATCAATGGATGGTGATATTGTTGATATGTTAATTGTCTTAAAAGATCAAAATTTATCATCGTCGTCTTTGAATCTCACTTGGGATCATATCAAAGCTGTGCTAATGGTTTTCTCACTTCTCTATCTAGCTATTTATGAGAATTAATCAGATCATTTGATGATATATAGTATACAGAGTTTAACTAAATGTGTCGCGATTTTTGGTTTTTTCAGGACATATTTATTGCTGGAACGGACACGAATGCTGCTGCATTAGTGTGGGCGATGACAGCTTTGATGAAGGAGGGGGGACGCGCGATGAGGAAATTACAAGAAGGTATAAGAGAATTGGTCGGCAAAAAAGGAAGAGTAGACGAAGATGATATCCAAAATCTTCCGTATCTCAGGGCAGTTATAAAGGAGACATTGAGATTGTACCCACCCACTCCACTAATACCAAGAGAAACAATCGAAAAATGCAGCATAGATGGATATGAAATCAAACAGAATACTCCAGTTTCTATCAACACGTGGGCAATAGGTAGAGATCCTGAATGTTGGGAAAATCCAGATGAGTTTATTCCTGAGAGATTTTGTAATGTAAACAACAAAGATATTATCGACTACAAGTCAGGGGAATTTGAAATGATTCCGTTTGGAGGTGGTAGGAGAGGGTGTCCCGGGATTTCACTAGGAGTAGCAACAGTGGAGCTCGCGCTCGCCAATCTTCTCTATGCATTTGATTGGGAATTGCCTTATGGGATGGTGAAAGAAGATATTGATATCGATACATTGCCAGGTATGACAATGCACAAGAAGAATCCTCTATGTCTGGTGGCAAAAACCTATTACAATAATAGTTAATATAGTCAAGCGTCTCTATAACGGGGTGATTTGTTTGAATATTTTTCGATTTCTATAGCAAGATGCTGTGATAGGAGAACATATAGTAAAATATGTTGTGATAGGAGAACATATAGTAAAATATTGTCAGTCTCACAGACGATGTTTGTTATAGAAAATGTGTGACTGTAGCTATCCTCTTTATGTCAATACATTTAGAATAATTAGTGCACTTTCTATTTAGTACTTTGTAAAGAATAAATATTGTTCTATTGTGTAACCTCTTGTTTATATACTAGTAGTTTTGTTGGTATCATGGTTGCAGCACTTGTTGTGTTCTGTTTGTGATTTTTTTGTGTGTTAGTATCTCTTATCATAGATAAAGTATGGGTTCTAAATTCTAGGACAACGACATCAAATCTTAGTAACTGGGTTTTGAATTTGACTTTTGTACATATTTATCAAGTTTGAATTAAAGTTATTGAGTTTGGCTGTGTTGAATTCTAGTTTCGCCCTAAAATGTACGTACACAAAAGGTGATTTAAGAATATGTCTCATGTTTTTTCCCAACTTTGGATGTTAACTTTATCTCTGTAGTATTGTATTCTTCCTCTCTCTAAAATAAAGGAAAAGACTCAAATATACTATCGAATTTAAAAAAAGACTCATTTATATCATTCTTTAAAAGTTTGGTTGATTCATACCATTTTCATTCAAGAAAAGTCTCATATACCCATGCTATTATTTGTTAAAATAACGTGACTTCAAGATTCGTCATTTGCACATTCCTAATTTAGGTCATATTTTACACATGTTGGTGTGGTAATTTCCAAATTCAAAAGGAGGTAAAGGAAAGAGAAGTGTCACGTCCTTAGTCTTTCACTAAGCTTACGTGTGACACTTGACACTTAACTCACGATCTTGTTATGTCAAATCAGCCTAAAACTTTAAGAATTGCTAAGAGAATGAAAGAAAGAGCACAAAAGAATTGTTAGGAAATATTGTATTGTAGAGAACTTTGTTGAATTTTGCTTGATGATTTTACAAATGGCTGTCCATCTATTTATACTACTATCTTAGCGGCTAATATATAAATAATTATTATTATGTAAGTCCCTACATATTTACAATTAAGTCTCTCTCTAGAATACTCTATAATTATATAATCTTCCAAAGGCCTATGTAATTCTATAATCTTCTAAGGAAATTATCTATTTTTCTCTAAATTATTCCACTAAGGCTAGTCTTCTTTCCTATGTAAGCTTTCACATAGGCAACTTTATGCCACGTGGCACCTATGTGGCGTGATGACGTGGTGAGTTATCAGAGAAGGCTATTATAAACAGGGGAGAATCTATGTGTTAAATTTGGGTCACCGGAACCCGTGGTCATCCAACTAAACTCGATATATTACTTGTATAATTATTAAAGATTATATTAAATAAAAACTTGTGGAACCCGTTCTCAAAGTCGTTGGATGGTTCACTAGTTTGACAGTCAGATTTTAACACCAAGGTCCTGAGTTCGATCCTAGCCAGACACAATTCGCTTCAATTTTTTTATTATCTAAAACTACACGTTTTTTTTTATTAAAAAAAGCTAAATTCTAAAGTCGTTTTCAAAATATGAAGTCAGTATAATTGTAAATTGATGATATTTTTTGTGGTAATGTAATATTTTATGTTTTGCTCGCTTAGTTATTGTTATTATAAATTTTTTGGTCTTATCTTTAAAGCAATGGTGCATCCGTTTTCTTGAAATCCTAAATTCGCCTCTGATTATAAATGTATAAAAATAAAAGCAACTAGTTGATTGCCAATTAAAGTCTGTTTGGCATTGATGTTGAGAGGTTAAAAGTTTTTTTTTTTTTTTTGAGATTAAAACAGTTTTCCTTAAAACTGCTTTCAAATAGAAGCAGAAACAATTTTTCTATAGTTGAAAAGAAGCTAAAAGATTCTGCTTTTTTCTAAAAAGTAGAATCAGAAAATTATTATTTTGAAGACTAAATATTTCTTCCACATATACATATTTATCAATATGTTCCTTATTAATTAATTAGCATATATCATAAGTTAAGTTTATATATTATTATTTATTTTATAATTTACGTATTATTTTATGTATTGGAAAGATAATCTGAACTTCATAAGGATTAGATTTTATGATGTTATTTTTGTCTTTTATTAAAGTTATTATCCTGAGAATAGTAATTTTACTTTTTATTTGATAAATAAATTATCCATTTTAAATTATTAGATGTTAATTTGATTAAATTTTTGTAATGGATATTTAAAATAGTTTTTTTCTATAAAATAATCTTAATATTAAAAATATATTGATATTTGCCTTTTTTCGTAATTTAACTCTCAAATGCATTTTTTAATAAGATTAGACAAATACAATTTACTTATTAAAAATACTTTTCAAATAAATTAGTCAAATTTTTAAAAGCACTTTCCAAAAACACTATTTTTAAAAATAAGTAATTTTTTAACAACAATATTAAACAGGTGCTTAACACAACACATGGGATGTTAGAAAGAATATGAATAACTGATGTATAGTTTTGCTTTGTTTAGAGGCACGAGTGACTAGCATCATTCTGGAAGTGTTTGATTGATATAAAAAAAAATTAAAATAAGTAAAAAAAATTACTTAAAATAAGTTAGGAAGTGTTTGACAAGAAAAAAATAACTTTAAATATATTTAAAATGACTTAAAATAAGTCAAAAATCAAAAGTAGATCCTCTTTTACTTTTTATTTTAAAAGTCATTTTAATTTAACTTTTTATTTTTTATTTAAAAGCTAACTTTTTAAAGTTAATCCAAACGAGCTCTCAGGAGGTGTACTCTTTAGGTGTACGTATTGTTCTTCGATTGGTATGACGTATGACAATATTTTACAGTTTATTGTAAAATAAAAATTAATAGAATATATAATAAATCCATAAAATGAATTAAGGGTGTGTTCGTATGGATGAAAATATTTTTTTTTATTTTTAGTTGGTCGAAAATTTTGAAAAATAATTTTTTTAAAGAAAAATAAGTTCCTTACCTATGAAGGAAAACACTTTTTAATAAAAGTTAGAAAAAATAAACTTCATAAATAATATTTTATATTGATTATTTCCTTTCCTGGCAAACAGATTGAACTCATATTCATCCCATCCCCCTTAATTCACATCCCCACCACCTTATACCCTAATATTTTTCTAGATCATATATATAATATTTTTTTGAAATAATATTTTTTAACTTAGACACCACAAAATAATAAATAAAAAACTTACTTATTTTTTAAAACATATTTCCTTCTTACGAAACACACCCTAAATCACTGCTAGCCCAATAACATCAATTAGTGGCAATGGTATAATAATTCATATATACATTGGCAGCACTAGTAGCGTAATATTATCTATATTCAAACCTAGTGAATGTAAAATTATTCAAATCAATAACTTTTAGTAAAAATAAATAATGGAAAAACGTGTGCCATTAGATAAAATTTTAAGTTTTATATCTTATTTGGATAAAAAAAAATATTTTAATTATTTTTAGTTGTTGTCATGAATTAAAATCTCAAAATTACTTACAAAATAAAATAAAAAGAATTTTTTAAAATCTCTTATTTAGAAAAAAAAAACTCTTATTTTGGTGCATACATTTGTCATGCGACCAAATACTCTTCACTTCTGATATTCCAAATCACTAGACTGATATGAAGGCACGTATTTTTAAATTATACAAAATTAAATAGATATTGTTTAGCACAAATATATCCTTATTATCCATTACTTTAATCTAAATTTACCTTTTACTTTTTGGAGAAAAAAAAAATTGTTATTGTTTATGCATTTTAATATTAAAATTAAAATTTTAAGTACACTAACATTGTTAGTGGGCGTCTGATATACCCATCAACTTTGTCATTTGGAATTGATATGCCCATCGTTATGAAAGTGACTCATCTATATCCTTACCGTTATACAAATGACTCACATATACCCATACCGTTACAAAATGAGCCCACATATACCCTTCATTTAACGGAAGTGAAAAAATTAGTTTTAAATTTATATTTTTTGACGTTTAATTTTAAAATGTTCATGTAGGGGTATATATGATCCTTCTAGCAAAATTCAATTAAAACTAATTTTTTTGTGGCTATATTATAATTTAGAACTATTTTTTTCGACTATATTGTTACTTTAGTTTTTGTATTTGAAAAAACAATTGGGTCATCCATAATAAATTTTACAAGAAAATTAGTGAAACATAAATAAATTTGACCATCAAAATAATAAATTTAAATTAGTAATTGAAACAAAATAAGTTAAAAAATATGTGTGAGGAGGATTAAAAATACCCATATGAGATTATATTTTATAAAAAATAATAATTAAAAATCAATTTTTTCACTTCCATTAGAGGAAAAACGCATATTTGAACCATTTATATATCAGCAGGGGCATTTATGAGTCACTTTTACAACAAAAAATATATCATCTCTAAATAATAAAATCAAGAGGTATATCAAGTCATTTTTCCTTATTTTAATTTAACTCTAATAACCACGCTTGATGGTCTTAGTAAGGGGTTACAACAACATATCGAAACAACACTCTAATTGTATATTCGAAAAAAGTATAATTTCATTTAACAATTGAATTTGTTTTTTCTTAAATAAACAATTGAATTTGTGAAAATAGGTTAGTGGGTTAATATCAATCAAGTCTATTTCCTTTATTTCTTAGGCTAAAATAGCAAGGTTGTGATTTCGTACAAAGACATGATCTTCGAAAATAAGTGAAAATAGTACTACTTCCCTTGTTCTTAATTATTTGTCCATTTTTCCTTTTTTAGTTGTCCTTAATTACTTGTCCATTTTGACAAATCAAGAAAGAACATTTTTTTTACCAATTATACCCTCAATTAATTACTTTGAAAAAAGGTAGAATTTCTTGAAAATCTTAAATTTTAAATTCATCAACTTCATAATTAATAGGGGTAAAATGGTAAACTCACTATATTAATAATTATTTTCTTAATAAGTGTGTCAATTCAAAAGTAGACAAGTAATTAATGATAGAGCGAGTACAAGTGAGGAGGATCTTAGGCCTCTTTTATGAAAAATACTAAAACATGAAAGAACAAGATAACAACTAAAAGCTTCTTGAGATTTTCTCTCATGTCATTCTCTTTTTTTTTTTTGCAAAGCCTTTATAGCTAGGTGTAAAAAAAATGAATTGTGACCTCAATGTGAAACACACTTGGTACTGAAAAGACTCTCATAAAACGTGTCTACATTTGACATTCTGCTTGAATCAGATTGAAATGTGTGAATCAAAATTGATTGTTAGATTTGACATTCTACTTGAATCAGATTGAAATGTGTGAGTCAAAATTGATTGTTGAGCTTCCAAGGCTCATTATAACTATTTGCTATAAGCCGATCTTCTCCGAGTCATCTCTCGAATGTTCGATTGTGAATAAATCCCACTTGAAAAGATGTTCAAGACTTCTTGCAACATTTCTAGGAGAGTTCTTTTATTCTCCCCAAATCATCTGCAGACATTCCTTTGTATAATTTGATCTTACTACGTGTCATAATGTAATTCATTCTTTCCACTAGATCTGAATTTTGTCCCGTACATTTTTATTTTAATAAAAACTCTATCAACAAACTAATTTAATGATTGACAAGTGAAAATGCAAATATGCTCTTCATTAATAGTTTAATATATTTTTGATTTATACATATTTAACATTTATTTTCTACCAATATCTTTAACAGTGCAAAAGTTCAAAATACCTCCTACAAAAATTATTCTTGCAAACCACCCGAGTTTAATACTTTAATTAGTTAGGTTAATTATATTCAAATAAAATGATATATATATATATATATATATAACATTTTTTTAAAAATGACCTTCGCTTTAAAAAAAAAATTTGGTTCTTTGGATCCATTGAACATAAAGTATGGGCATAAATTAGTTTTGTAAATAAGAGTTGCCATATTAATAAGTCAGACTGAACTTGCTCAATTAATTATAAAATTTATCTCTACCTTAATATTCAACCCTTATGATATTCTATGTTAACAATATATAGTTCAACTATTGTTTTACAAATGACATTTTATGTTAATTGTGTTTATTTTCCTCTCCAACATATTAAACCTTATTCAATGCTCCTTATTTTTATCTTCGTCTCTATTTATTTCATTTTCAACCTAACACACTTCTGTCCTTCCCTAAATTTCTCACTTATCTAAATTATATATATAAATATATTTACAATACTATTTTTTTTACTTATTGAACACAAAAAAATATATTTAAAAATTATTATTTACTTATTTTTTAAAAACAATTGAAGAAACATTTTCGTTTACACCCTAAGACGATATTTTTTTCCCTCGTGCTTCGTTCATACCACAAAATGAAATTATTATTATAATAATAATAATATTATTATCATTATTATTATTATTATTATTATTATTATTATTATTATTATTTTGTGAGTTTCAAGATTACTTTCCTCCTTTCCCATCCATCTTTGTCTTCCCATAATAATTCAATTCATTTAAAAACGATTGATGGGAACATCTCAATTCTTCTCCTTCATTCAAAACAAAGTTTCCCTTGAGATATTTTTATGCTCTCGATTTTCTACTTCTCAGGTCCTCACTCTCACACAAGACATGTAAGCCACTAATTATGATTATTACCACTTAATATTTTTTATATCGAATTCACTATTCGAAGTTTTTGGATTTTTATAGTAATTTAAAATTAATTTATAATGATAACTGAATTCACGATCAAATATTTATAAATGAATTTTTTAATAGTAGTTTTTCTCCATGTCATATTTGTTGCTTTAATATTGATTAAAAAATATTTTAAATTGATTAGTCAAATTCTAACGGTTGATCTCGAATTCAAAATAAGCAAATTTTGAAAATTTAATTGAACAAGTTACAAGTCCATGAAAATATCTTGATATTTATGGTGAGACACAACCACAAATTTTTGTTCTATGTTAAAGGGAGGTGTATATGTCCCTATCATGTTAAGAGTTTAAATTGGTAGACATAGAACAAGTCATTTGTAACTAACTTTAGTTGTGTAGAACAAACTCTAATCAAAATAAGTTGTGTTTTCTTTAGTTGCAAGTTTCTTTTAATTGCTCTTCATGTTTGTTTCTTGTTTTTATTTCAATTTATTGAAGTTTTAGATTAACAATTGCAGGGCATATCAGAGGCGGATTCAGAATTTTGAGTTATGAGTTATTGATTAGACTAAGTAGCTTATTGAGTTTTGGATAAATTATTTATACATATTAACTGAATTTCTTAACATATATATAGAGTTTTGGTTGAAGTTACTGTATTCTGTTGAACGCGTAACAGATACTTATGGAGTCACAAAGGGGTACTATAATTGAACAATCATTTGATTGTTACTCAGCAGGTTTTCAAGATTCTCTTGATGAATTGCCTGATTGTTTCACTATAACTGATCCTTACATTTCTGGTAACCCTATTGTGTATGCTTCGCGTGGTTTCTTGGAAATGTTTGGCTATTCGAAGTATGAGGTGATAGGGAGGAATGGGAGGATATTTCAGGGGCCTAAGACTAATCGTAGATCGGTTATGGAGGTTCGTGAGGCAATACGAGAGGAGAGGGACATACAAATTAGTTTGTTGAATTATAGGAAAGATGGGACACCATTTTGGATGTTGTTCCATATGTGTCCTGTTTTCGATGAGAAGGATGGGAGGGTGATTCATTTCTTGGGAGTTCAAGTTCCAATTTTGAGGAGGCCTAAGCCATCTGGAGCTGGACTAAATTTATGTCAAAATGGAGCTGGCTGTCGAGAGTCGGTGCTTAGGTGTTATAGAAGGGAAGTTCACTCCATGAGCGTGGAACGGGCACTGTCTCTTGCATCGGGTTCAGGCTTCGATTTCACAGGTACACTTTGATTGAAATATATGCTTCTGTAGATATATATTATATGTAGACTTTCCTAAGGTTCCCTCTCTTCACCACGATCGATTAGGTGAGAAAGGTTATGCAAAGTTTATGTTTTACATACAGGAACTGTGGTCATAGTACTCATATTGTGCCAGCCATGCAATTCATACTGCATTAGCATAATTGCTATACACTCTATAAAAAGTGGCTTGATAAGCTCATGTGATTGTGGGATATTTGCTTAGTTATTGAAAACTAGAATGTAGGCTTATCTGGACATTCCTATCTTTGCTTCATCTCTTTGAAGCTTAACTTTGTGTCACGAGAGTGTTGTGAGATAGGACGATACCTAGCTTCTTTTCCATATATCCTTATGTATATTCATCCTAGTCTGGTTGCTTATTGTGCAAATGATTGACGTTTTCCACAAACTTGTCTGTCGTAGGAGTAGATGTAGAGGGGCCGTGTGATGCAAATGATCTAGAAAAGAGAAAAGCGACTGCTGTTGTAAACAACATACTGACTGTGCTGGTACATGACGGTGAATCAACAGGCAGACTAGTACATGGGAAGAGATGCTCTCAACCTGGGACGGGTCTGCTCGGAGCATCCTTAAATATATCTCTTGGTAGAATCAAACAAAGCTTTGTATTGTGAGTTGTCTTTGTAGTTCTTTACTTTTTTCATTTTTACAATTGATATGATTCAGTTCTAGATGGTTTTTTGACACTTCTAACATTGTCTTTCTGTAACGTGTAGAACCGATGCCAACTTACCTGACATGCCAATTGTCTTTGCAAGCGATAACTTTCTGAAATTAACAGGTGGTAAAAATGTAGTTAACTTTTAACGCATCTTTTGTTTGTTTGAGCGGCAAGTTTTCATCCTTGTTTAACTGATAGTTACTAACTGGAATGATTCTTTCCTTCACTTTTTTATAGGCTTTTCCAGAAATGAATTGTTGGGCTATAACTGTAGATCTTTTAGTGGGACGGACACAGATTCAAGCTCTCAATTTCGGGTAATTTTCTCTTGTAATTAGCTCTTATTTGCTCAATTTCGATGACACGTGATCTAAATCCAACTTTTTTACTTCTCTCTTTGCAGATAAAAGAATGCATCCAAAATGAACAACCGTGTACACTACGTATGTTAAATTACAGGTAGGCTCCTGTTCCTGTAAGTTATTTAGATGCAGAATGTTACTTCTCTATACTCAGTGTCTTGTGGTTACATATTTTCTTTCAGAAAAGACGGAACCTCATTTTGGCTTCACATTTCACCTGTCCGGAATGCTTCAGGAAAGGTAATATTACTTGACAGTAATTCGCTAAATGTCTTTGCATATCATCAAAATCTTCAAATGCCTATTTGAATGGTGATTCAGTACCGATGAATGAACTTTATGTATATGCACATTTCTTTGAGAACTCTTTTCCAGTACAAGCGAGCTTATTTGTTACTTAATCTATGTTCACTTGTTGCATAGATAGGAAAGGAGACAGCGGTCTCAAGAAGAATATTGTTCGTAGTATAAGCAAGTTGGCTAAACAGTTTCCAAATAAATTCATATAGATGAGTAAGCTGAGGCCAAGCCATATTTTACATTCTTTTTATGTATCTGTTTCAAGATTTGAGGTAGCCTAAGATGCTTCAGATGCGATATTGGTTCTCAGGCATGATGCCTGAGGCATCAAGAGTAACAGATGAAAACAAAATCTAATTTTCTTCAAGGCTAGCAAATGATATTTCATCATAATTGAATGTCACCTGTAGGCTGGATGAGTCCCAATTCTCTTGATCTTAAGTTTGTATCGGCATATTTCATAAACTTAAGAATGAGAAATTTTGTCTGATGTCTTCATCATTTGGTGTTGTATCTGGTTAGCAGTGTCTAGAATTAGTCACATAGTTTAAATAAACTACAAATTGAAAATGTCTAGCCAATCTCTGTGGATACGGCTGCACATACAATAGTGGAAGCGATGCTTTAGTTAGTCGTTGTTGGGGAAACAAAGGAAGTAGAAAAACGAAACCAGATCCTTTTATAGGGAGTTGTGGGAGATCCAGCCAAATGAAATGCTGGAACTCGTCACAGCAAACATTTAAATGTGATTATTTTTATTTTAGTTGTTATTTTCTGCTGGACTGTTTTTCTACTTAAAACTACGAATACTGTTTGACACTAGGAGTATACTGGCGATTTACTGGAAGATAAATTTGTTACCAAAAGATGAAGTCATTTGCTGCATATATAGTTGAATGAACGCAGCCTAGACTGCCGAAAATATGCACTTAGGCTAGTCTAAATTTCAGCTCTCGTCTTGTTATATCTAGTGAAGGAGAGCATAGGTAAAGTTATCTCCGTGTGATCTCATTCGAGCTGTTGAGTCAGGATAGGTTGTCTACATTACACCCCTTAGAGTGACCCTATGTGAATGTCGGATACTTTGTGCACTGGACTTCCTTTTTTATCTTGTTATATCTTGTCATAATATAATGGTTTCTGATTCTATTCCATTTGGCTCAATAGGTTGCATACTCCATACAAAACGTTATATAACGTAATATTGATTTATATACCATGATTAGTTTTTGGCTTATGCTTTAAACTGAACGACCCCTAAGTCATTTGCTGCAGATATGTTAGAAGAAATGTAGCCTGCACCAACTTAGCTGGGTTGGATTCCTGCTATCTTATGAAATGTTGTTAATGTTTGCTTGTCATGATGTTTTCTGATTCTGTCTTCATTTGGCTCGATAGGTTGCATACTCCATACAAAACGTTATATAACATAGTATCGATTTATATACCATGATTAGTTTTTGGCTTATGCTTTACACCGAACAACCCCCAAGTCATTTGCTGCAGATAATGTTAGAAGAAATGTAGCCTGCACCAACTTACCTGGGCTTAATCCCTGCTATCTTGCGAAATGTTTTCTGATTCTGTCCTCATTTGGCTCGATAGGTTGCATACTTTGTCGCTGTTGAGGGTGAAGATAATAACGAGACTAAGGAGAATCAGGGGTTGAGGCAGCGTGGTGTCGTTGCTGCTGTAAAAGTTGCTGTGAGAGGCCTGTCAATGAGTGTGAGAACATGCTAGTTCTTGTACAAACTGATTCCAGATTTCTTCTGTGCTTTATTCGCCACAAAGTCTGTCCTTTACAAATGTTACTACCTCACGGTTCTCGTTAGCACCAGATGAAATGCATACATACAAGATTATAAATAAGGTAAATATTTTGTTGGAGTGAACGTCTAGATCAAGCTGTCAAGCATCAGACATATAGCATGTGTATCCTCAGTAAAAAGGGTAGTCAAGTAGATTTGTTAGTCCTTTTTGTGCAAGACAGTTTTTACATGCTTACATCTTAACTCGAATCCATCAGTTATGCATCTACGAATTATAACTCGATTTACATCTATGTAATCTATTACCTTCGAATCCATCAGTTATGCATCTACGAATTATAACTCGATTTACATCTATGTAATCTATTACCTTCATTCAAGTGTTTAGACGTACGATATATGTTTACCGTATATGATTACGGATTATGGTATGATCTTCAATTTGATGAAATGCAGACTTCTGTAAATTGTTGTACTGCTTTTGATTCTATTTTGGTCAGTATGTATTGCAGAGCACAAAAAAAGCAAAAAAGCAAAAACCTATACAATTTGGAGATGCGGGGTATCGATCCCCGTACCTCTCGCATGCTAAGTGAGCGCTCTACCATCTGAGCTACATCCCCTAGTTGATCTATGTTGTTGAGATTCCTTAATTTGACAGTAATTTTTACTAATGTTGGCATTTCTTTTTATTTTTCTTGATGGTTGCGATTTCATCCAACGTATGAGATTACATTGGATAAGTTATTGTTGATGGTTGCAATTACATTTCACCAGCATTGTTGTCTTCACGAAACGTGGTGGCGCATTAAAATTTTGAAACTGTTGGAATATATTACAGTATGACATATGATTTTCTCACGTATAACACATAGATGCACGGTACTATCTTAACTCTCCGTATAATTTCTTCAAAACAACCTTGCCAATTAGTCAACTCCGCCTAGGTAGGTTTGCTAACATTACTAACTAACCGATTTCATGATTGACATGGTTTATATGAATGAATTTATATAGAACGACATGATTAGTGAGGATTCATGTGTCCAACCACAATTGATTTGGAACAAATGTGTTGTTATTGTAACCTCATATCCACCAACAATATAAATGAACTAGTGAATTTGATCGCGCTTCGCGCAATTATAAAATATATTTTAAAAAATATTGAGAGCTATTTTCTTACAAAGAGTGTTAAATTTAATTTATTTTTAGTATTTGAATTTTACGGTTTATTTTTAGATGTTTTAGTAGATAGAGCTTAAATGAATTAAATATTTTTATTATTTAAAGTTTATTAAAATGAAAAGACTAATTTATTTTTAAAATTCATATTATGATGTTAATACAATAAACTTTTTAATTTAATATAGTTTAAATATATGTATTTAGAAAATAAATTATTGCTTTCGTCAAACGGTAAAATTTTTGTTGAAATAATCTTTTCTGTTCAATTTTTTTTTATATTTATCCTTTCTTTGTCCTTGTTATATATATATATATATATATATATATTATATCTTTATTATTATTTTATAGTAAAAAATATGCATCTTGCTTAGAACCTTAATGGTAAGAATTAGAAGAAACATAAAAGATACAAAATCAATGCATAATTTATATTTATTATTGTTAATTTTTTTAAAGTAGAATAAATGAATAAATCTAAAGAAAACATAAATGATACTACGTATTACCATAAGAAACACCATAAAAAGAGATATATTCCAATATTTAATATATATTTTTAAATTATCAATAATATTGTTTGAACATAGGTGAGTAATTATCATATTCCAGACAAAATTACAATAACTAATTTGCATCTAACACAGGTACATATTTGTGACAATAAAAAATTCATAAAACTTCAAACAAAATAAATTTCATGGAAAGAAAAACACAATCCACACATCTTTCTTATGACCTTAATCATAAAAACATAGTGAAAAGAACAATATAAAATTAATGCATAATTTTTTAAACTCTTATCGACACTATCTCCGACAAACTAATCAACATCCAAGCGTCTTCTTCACCTAGTCAAGCTAAAGAATTTGATAATAATAATAATATAAGCAAAACACTACTTCAAATATGAAGTGAAAAGGATAGCCGTGAGTAGAAATCATAAAAACTCAAACCAAAGAAGTTATATGAAAAGAACACACATCTTCCTTAGAACCTTAATCATAAGAAAATAAATGAAAATAGAAATATAGAATCAATGCATAATTTTTTGAACTTTAGTCCGACATCCCTTTTGACAAATTAAACTAATCAACATTCAAAAGCCTTCTTCATCGAGTTATGCTAAAAGATGAATTCGATCCTATAATAATAATATTAATATAAATATTATGAAATAAAAAGAATAATCTTGAATTACATGGAGAGAACACACCACACATATCTTCCTTAATACCTTAATCATAAGAAAATACATGAAAATAATAATACAGAATCAGTGCACAATTTTTGTTACTCTTATCCGACATCCCTTTTGATAAACTAATTAACATCGAAGAGCCTTCTGCGTCAAGTTATGCCAAAAGATAAATTCGATCCTATAATAATAATATTAATATAAAGATTAAAAATGAAATAAAAAGAATAATCTTGAGTTACATGGAGAACACACCTTAATCACAAGAAAATACATGAAAATAGAAATACAAAATTAGTGCAAATTTTTGGAACTCTTGTCCGATATCCCTTTTGACAAACTAATCAAAAGTCAAAGAGCCTTCTTCATCAACTTATGCTAAAAGATGAATATGATCCTATAATAATAATATAAAGATTAACATTGAAATAAAATGAATAATCTTGAGTTGGGGTCCCATGATACAAAATATTATGAATTTATATAGATAAAATTTGAGAAATATCATAAAGTGTCTTAAATATTGTAATTAAATAATTGGGGGTTATGAATATGAGAATTTAAAATTGAAGGAGTTAATGATATTATTATAAGTAGAAGTTTAATAGGTATAAGTTATGAATATGAAATTTTAAAAACAAATAAAAGAGAAAAAAACACAAATAAAAACAAATAAAGGAGATAAAAGAAATAATTTTATATTATATATAACTATAATTTTTTTGGATTGAATAAGTAAAGAAACATTTTCAACAAAATCGTAATGTGTTTTTGAATTGGAATAACAATAAATGCTGCCATAAAGGTAGCAATTCAACAAATGATTCTTTATTACAGCCTTAAATTTGGAAAGTGGGTGTAATTTTTTTTTAAAAGATTTGATTTTAAAATTAAATATGATAGAGGAGACGTGATTGAGCATTATATTAAAATACTAAAGAAAATTTAAAAAATTGAGAAATTAAATAAATGCCTTATTTGGTCTATAAATTAATAGCATTGATGATGGAATGAGTTAAATATGGCTAATTGACGATCTTTAATGTAATAAAATATTTTTAAGTGAAAATATATCTTTTAAAATCAGAAAAATAGTAAAAAAAAAACCACAAAAAAAGATAAATATAAATACAGCCCTTAGAGAGCGCCACGTCAGTGTTTTCTTTTTCAGCTTGTGAGGCTCATAACCTAACCTATTCAATTGGGTAATTAATGTGATGTTAGTGGGCTGAGTTTTAAATGGTTTGGGCTGCACGTTTTGGGCTACAACTGAGCAAGTAATTACTCCTATTTAGTGTGATGTTTTTACACATTTATGTATTTGTTTTGAGGTAAAAAAAATCAGAAATAATTCAGAAAAAGGTAAAAATAGATGATTGCAAATGCTGGCCATTGGAGGGCGCCACATCAGCAGATCTAGATACAGATTTATATATTTATATATAGATATAGATTATACACTATCAAGTCAACTTTACATAATAACATGTTATAGATGATTTACTTGATTTTAAGATTATGAATCTCACTTTTCATGAAGTATTATTTGTAAATGTCATTTTGGTAAGAAGGAACAGTTAACATTAGCTCACAACTCCAATCTTCCATAAGTGTAATGAAAACCAAAATTGTGAATAAACAAGAACGAAAACCTGGAAAAGAGAGGACGACGAAAAAGAACAATGTAGTCATGACCCTTCAATTAGGAAAGGAGAGAGCTTTGGCAAGAACTCCTTCAAGAGATATTAGCATGTAAACAAACCAATTGAATACTTAGAAAGACCAAAAGTACCAAAGAATTTCAACTTTCTTTTACTAAAACGATGATCGAGTTTTAACTCAGACATCTTTGCATCGCCAGGTAACGAACCTGTATTGGATAGTAGTCAAAGAGCGGTGAGGAAAGGACTACAAAATTTTACATGGAACCCAAGACTAAATGATCAAATAATTGTCAAGAAGCATCAACCATCACCGCTTGGTAGAGCTTCCAAGAGAGTAAAACTTTAAGTCCCTTAACCACAGAGAATCTGTTGATCTTCAAATTCCGAAGTAACTTTGCAGGGACATGCTCTTATGTAACAATGAACAATGAAGTAACTTTGCAGGGACATGCACTTATGTAACAATGAAAAGATTGTTTTCGTGTCCATCATTGTGAACAATAGACCTCAAAGGATCAAACTTCCATATGCCATCAACAACGAACTTGATCTGCATGAAAATAAATGAGAGGCTTGGTACATCACAGGATAACACAGTATGATATCAAATTCATTGCAATCATTAAAACCTACCTCATATCTGCCTGGATACAGCTTTAGGCTTAGAGAGAAAACACCCGTGCTCGATTTATCCATCTTTCTCTGCATTTCAATGCATCGTGTCATGCTGCTAGCCAAGGTCAAGAAACTCCTTGAAATCAACATCACAAAGGTCGTACAAGACCTTTAGGGAAAGGGGAAATAGAGATGTGCAGTTTTCATTATTAAAAGACCACCGAGACATCATTCTTCAAGACATTTGATGCTTTAGGAACAACCTTAGTAAAATCGACTTGATGGTACAGAAAACTGGTTCCTCACCTAATTTCCAAGTGACTTTCTGGAAAACAAAGGTAAAACACTTTGTACACCATCCTAATAAAGTTCTGAGCAAGGATTGAAGAGGTGCACCTTGACTATGAAGTGTCCATGTCACTAACGCTCTGTATCTGATTTGGATTAGTAAGTTGAGAAAATCCTGAGTTTTGCTATTTGTCGTTTCATTTACTGTGTCATAATTTGTGTGGAACGAAATTTAAGAATGTAAGAAAGACTTTTGAAACTTGTGATCTTAAATAAAAGTCTATATAAGATATCAAAGCTACCCCTTAAATCTTGTGGTCTTAAATATACCATGTTATTCCTATGAGGGAATATTATTAAAGGTGAAATGGGAATGTTCGGAAAAAAAAAAACTTACTAATTACAAAGAGGTGGCATTTTGAAATAAACTAAAAAAGAAAGTAAGACACATTGATTGAAACGGAGGGATTATATTCAAGTTCTAAATATTCTTTCGTTTTCTTAAAAAGTGATCAGATACTATTGTGATTAGATCCATAGCTCTTCTTGCAAGCCCTTCTTGGATCCCCCACAAACAAAATAAAAGAGGAAATAAATTATTGTGAAGGCAATAGGCCATGTGATTTGCTCAAGTCGAGTCAGCAAAGCATATTGCACTGGATAATAATTGGGTGTACCCCCTAAAAAAGAATCTTTAACTTTCCTGCTGTAGCCAAACATGACTAGTTGTGAACTTCTCTCACATTGTCCACAAGAAAAGCTAGATGTTGACTCTATAGGTGACACTTCTACACTAAACCAAGCAGAAGATGATGTCCTTACAGTAATCATTGGTAACACATCATCTTCATCTTAAACAACAAAAATAAGATTAAGTTGGTCTGGACGATCACATTAGACGAAACAATGCTTGACGTTTTGACAGTAAAGCGGTGTCTCCTATTTCCTATCATTGATTTGGAAGCAAGATGAAACCTGAGTTGTCCATCCATCAAAAGAACCTGCTAGAAGAACCTCTGAGGCGGAGTTAGTCCAAACAATCCGAGCAGTACGAAGAAGCTGTAAAGCTTTACTAGACCTATCAATCCTCTTCTGCTTCTCGTCTAACATCTTCTGCGCATCACTGAAAATGTATGGTAGGAAAACTCAGTTTTGGTTAAGATATCTAGTCTAAAGTATGCATATTAAGATGAATGAGACATGACCAGACATCATTGCAAGTGTCATTTTCCCCTCAAGCACAGCCAGCTTTGCACGAATCAACCTCAATCTCTCCCGGCCATTCATGAATTCATTCTCTTGAAACTCCCATGCATCAGAATCACTTGGGGAGCTTCCAAAAACCTAAGGAAGAAACCGTGAAGTTACATAACAATACTAGAACTCTCCCATTAAACAATACTCCCTTTCTCCCAATTTTTCTTTCCTTTTTTGTCTATTTCAATAAGAATGACTACCTTTCTATATTTAGAAACAATTAACTTTAAACCTCTCATTTTACCTTTAGTGAGATGATTTATAGTCACAAAAATATCTATGGTTTGTTTTAAGAACAAAAGTTTCAAAAAACGTTCTTTCTTTCTTAAACTATGTGTTGAGTCGAACACCCTAACATGAATTGGGACGATGGGAGTAAATAGTTAGCAGAACTTTGTTTCCAATTGAAATGCCTATATAGTAAATATCTAAGCATTTTCTCTTTTAGACATAATCATTGAAGAAAATATTTTTGTAAATAATTCCCTTAAGGCATAGATTTCGCAAGAGATTTTGGGTCGGTGGTAGCCAATTCGAGTTTCCCGAAGAAGGAAGAGCACTTGGTTACTTCCGTAGTACAGTTTCTAAGACTCAGACAGACTATTTTCTCCTTAGGAAGGGTGATTAAGGTTTCTCTAAAGACTGTAAGTTTATCCCAAGTAAGAATCTTATGACCCAACATACTCCTAGTGATGAATTTGGAGATCAAGAGGGAGAGGAGGAAGAGGGTTGGGGATAATCGGTTACGGATCAAATGGGTTAGCTTGACTATAACAAGTTCCCCGGAGATGGGGGAGAAGTTGATGGTATGGGGTCTTGGGGGAATAGTGGGAATGTGGACAGTACGTGGGATAGGACTGCTTGTTGCATTAGGGAAGTTACAAGAGATGTGTTGGGGATCTCGAGAGGCTGATTTCGTGGACATCGAGTGGACTGGTAGTGGAATGGAGAAGTCCAAGGGAAAGTGACGTATGTGAAATTGGTGGAGAGTAAAAGCGCACAAATAGGAGAGGTGTAAGATGGTGAGGAAGGAAGCAAAGTAGCATTCAATGCAGCAAAATGACAGCTTTTGAATGTTTGTATGTAGAATTAAAGGACAAGGGAGGGGATAAGAAGTTGTACAAGCTAGCCAAGAGGAAAGAAAGGAGGGCCCGTGACCTGAACCAAGTGAAGTGCATCAAGGATTAGACGGCAAAGTACTGGTGGAGGAGGCACTCATTAGAAGGAGATCAAAGTCATACTTTCATAGACTTTTGAACAAAGATGGAGATAGAGGCATTATGCTAGGAGATTTGGAGCACTCAGAGAGGCGTCGCAATTATGGGTATTGTAGGCATTTAAAGGTTAAGGAGGTTAATGGTGTTAGTCCTAGGATGAGTAGAGGTAGAGCGACCAGGTCAAATGAGATCCTGGTGAAATTTTGGAAGACCACAAGCAGGAAAGGCATGGAGTGGCTGAATGAGTTATTTAATGTCGTTTTCAAGACGATGAAGATGTCCAAAGAATGGACATGGAGTACAATGATTTTGCTGTATAAGAACAAGGATCACATTGAGAATTGCAACAACTATAGGGGTATTTAGTTGTCAAGCCACACTATGAAGGTCTTGGAGAGGGTGGTGGAGTTGAGGGTAAGGAGGGCGCGGCTATTTCTGAGAATCAGTTTGGATTCATGCTGGAGCGCTCAACTACATAAGTCATTTATCTCGTAAGAAGACTGGTGCAGTAGTATAAGAAAAGGAAGTAGGACTTACACATAGTGTTCATCGACTATGTGAAAGTGCATGAAAAGTCCAAAGGGAGGTCCTATGGGATTGCTCAGAGGCTATAGGTGTACTTCTGGTGTACACTTGGGCAATGTATGATGGAGTCAAGACGTGGGTAAGGACTATGGAAGGGAACTCAAAGCATGTTCCAGGTTTGATAGGGTTGCACCAGGGATCAACCCTTAGCCCGTTTTATTTACCTTGGTGATGGATACAATAACATGACAAATTCTTGGTGAGGTGTCATGGTATATGTTATTTTCGGATGACATAGTTCTGATTGACGAGATATGTGGTGAAGCTAACGTTAAGTTAGAGGTTTGGAGACAAACCCTGGAATCTAAAAGGTCCAGGTTGAGTAGGACCAAGATAGAATACTTGGAGTGCAAGTTCGGTGATGTACAACATGAGGCAAACGTGAAAGTGAGGCTTGGAACACTGGCAAGAGAGGAAATTTCAAGTATCTTGCGCCTATTATCTAAAGAAATGGAGAGATTGACAAGGATGTCACTCACCATATTGGTGCAGGGTGGATAAAGTAGAGGCTCTACTTTGTAGTTTCGTGTGATAAGAACGTACCATCAAAACTTAAAGGCACGTTCTACAGAGTGGTGGTTAGACCAACTATGTTGTATGGCGAGAAGTGTTGACCAGTCAAGAACTCTCACGTTCAGAAAATGGAAGTTGCGGAAATAGGGATGGTGGGATGGATGTGTGCGCATAGTAGGAGACATAGAATTAGAAATGAAGATATCTAGAACAAGGTGGGAGTGACTTTAGCGAAGAAAAATGTGGGAAGCTAGGCTAAGATGGTTCGGGCATGTGAAAGAAGAGATGCACGGATGCCCATGCCCCAGTGTGAAGGTGTGAGAGGTAGGCTCTAGATGGTTTCAAGAGAGACAGGGTAGACCAAAAAAGTATGGGGTGAGGTGATTAGATGGGACATAGCGCAGTTTCAGCTTACCCAGGACATGACCTTATAAGAGGGTGGGGAGGACTCAAATTAGGGTAGTAGGTTAGTAGATAGCAGTGTGGTGTCTTGTTGTCCATTCCTATTAGTAGTCATATTGCTCCTGTAGTTTTCTCCAATTTTTGTTATTATTTGTATCATCCTTGTACCTCGATTATCATATTGTTTTGTTATGTTATTATTTGTTGATTCTTGTACTTCCATTACTTCTTTTTCTAGACTGCTTTGAACTATTTTTCCTTGAGTCGAGGGTCTATCAGTAGCAGCACCCTACCTTTTAGGTAGGGGTAAGGTCTGCATAAACTCTACCCTCCCCAAAGCCCACTTTGTAGGACTATACTGGGTAAGTTGTTGTAATTTCCTTTAGGCCCTCTGTCCTTTTCTCTTTTTTTATTTTTCCAGAATTGTGTTATTACCACATCAAAAGGTTTAAATTACTAGGAAGGGACACTTGTATTTACTTAATTATGTCTTAACACATCCTTTCACACATAGACCTAATTCATTTTCCTGAGTCAAGCATTTGGAAATACTTTTTGTTAATGGCAGGAAGTGAGACTTGAATCCAAGACCACTACCTGCTCTGGCTAAGATACCATGTTAAAGATTGTGAACCTCATATTGAGGGGGGATACTTACTTTATTTAACATTAATGTCTTAACAGTTTTATTTTCAGCTTTTCTATGGGAAAGGGTGTGAAGTCGAAAGAAGCAATTTTATGCATTGAATCTAAATTCCTAAGAGAACTTTTGGGTAGGTTGATGTGCTAAAAGGCAATTGGAAACGTGATATAAAAGTTTAGCTTGACAAGAAATTATGTAATGTTCCCAAACAAATCATGGTAAAGAAATTATCGATAAATTCCCTGTTGACATCTATTCAACAAAATAAAGAGACAATTCCTTTTGGTGGAATAATTGCATCGCCAGGGAAACACAGCTAAGCTAATCGATTATTTTACATAACAAGAATAAAAATATATGATGCTAGGGGAAACAAAAGATATAGAGTTTTACCTATCTGTCCAAGCCTTGTTGGCTCAAACACCGTAAAATAGGTGAAAGTGTGAGCAAGTTGGCTCAGACACCGCAGTTATCAAGAAAAACAAAAGATACAGATTAATACCTCCTTCGAACTGAACTCCTCATTCTTGGATTTCAATGAGCAGAGTGTCATGGATAGCTCAAGCTCTAAATGGTTAAGACGAGTGCTCATCTCATTGTTGTTGCCATTTTTTGATCTTTGTAAGGCTTCAAATCTACTCTCAGTGATATTAACTGCATCATCTCCCGAAGCTTCGCTGGTACCTTCAATCCAACTTTTACCCAGAGCAACCTCAGCAGCTGTTCATAGCAGTAGTGAAGCGAGGTTACAATCTATAAACATAATTAGACACAAGAATGAGAATACCTTCAAAATCTATATCCTGAAGGCCTGCACGTTGTATGCTCCATTTTCTCCACCTGGCTGGTGAAACGCTGTGGTTAAGCTCCTCGTCACTTCGAATGTCTTTCATGGGGCTACCTTTACTCAGGCTATCATTTTTCCCTAGGTCAGTCCTGTCTTTTACAGTGCGACAGAAATGACATCTCATGATTAAGAATTAACTGCTTACAAACAAAATACTCAGGAATAAATATTTCTAGTTCAGAAACTTAGGAAAACAGTTTCAGATTCAAAGAAATATTAAAGATATCTAAGACATAGTACACAAAGGCTATAATGATTAAACAGCAAATCAATGCTGTAACTACTAGATTATTCAACCATTTTTTGATAACATGTCATCCTGCTTTCTGATTAAAAAATTTACCTGCATCAGTGGTTCCAAAGCTTCTATCATCTATGTTGTCCCTACTTGATGTATGAAAAGTATGTCCATGCTTTCCCAGATCAATACCAAGAGATGAGTTCCTCTCTTTTTCTAGTCGACTCAATATCCCTTCAATCCCGCTATCTTCCTCTGCTACAGTTTCTCTGTTGAGAAAGGAGAGGAAAGAAGATATCGATGAACGATTTTTCACACAACACCAAATATAACCCGCGATGAATAGCTAGGAGAGTAAATAGGTGGAGATAATCATTTAGAGACATGCTTCCTTGATTCTTATTTTAAGATTTTCGGTCATCGTGAGTATTATCTTTGTGTACTCTTGTCACTAATAGTACTGACTACTGAGCTACCAAGTTAGACTTTACTTCACTCTCTAATCCCATCTACATTTTTCTATTGAGTTGGCTAATTGTAACTATAAGCAACACCATTTATCAAGTCTCTGGTTCTATCCCTGTCAAACAAACAACCTCTAGAGCTAGGTGGAAAGGAAGCAAAGCTTTTATTTTTGTTTACATGAAGCTTTTATTTTTGTTTACATGTAGAAGGCAACTGTTAAAGCCAGTGCCTAATGACAAAGTTGAATCGAATAAAGAATCACATATATCAGAAAAGATTTAGTAAAATTGCAACATGGCAGAACAAGCACAATTCTATATCCACAATATCAAACATAACATAAAAGTTAAGCATCATGTATCCAGAGTCTACTTGCCAACTAATCCGGATTCACGTAGGAAAGGTACATACCAAAAGCAAAGCAATAAAAAAAACTAAAAGAAAGCATATTCCAGTGTAAGGAACCTCACATCAATCTACCAGAGGACGAAGCGGGCTGAGAAGAACTAGAATCTCCAGAACCAGTAAAATGAGCTTCATTCTCATGTAATATATCACTCTCTTGACAACTCTTGACTCTATCATGGAACTCCTCAATGTCAAAATCCTTTTCCACAGTCTCAACCTCATTAACATTCACAGTGTTAGTGTCATCATCCTCAGAGTCCCAACCAAACGAAAACCATCCTCCTCTGTTCTTTATAGCTTCCACCAAATCCACTCTTCCAGCTTTTTCCAATTCTTTCCTTGTTGGAAAAACATTTGGGTTCTCAGATATCTCCATGAAAGCCAAAATCTCCTCTTCCAGCTCCATATCCCCTTCACTTCCCAACCCTTTCCTACACAAGCAATATGCACTATCCCCAACTCTTTTCTTGCTAAGCTTCTTAAAAACCTGAAAAGACCCCATATTTTTTCCCAATACAAGATTAAAAATGGCAGCTTTTCTTCTGCAATGAAGTCTTGTTTGGGAATTTATGACGATTAGAGTGGGAATAGGTGAAAAACTCAAATGGGTCTGTGTCAAAATGAGTGAAACCATCGTTCAGGCATTTCTTCAAACAGTTGGTGGACCTGAAGAAATAAATGTACTGTTGTGAAGTAATGATTGTCGTAAGATTAAAAAAAGAATTATAAACAACAAGTTAGACTGGAGTCTTGCCCTTCCCTTCTATATTTGGAATATATGGCTATCTAGAAACCACAATTATCATAAAAATACTAAAGACAATATCCCAATGACCAATCCCTACGAGAGTACCATGAAATTTATACACTTAACTGGAAAGGACATGAAAGGAAAATGTAATACGGAAAATAAGAATGTTGTTAGTTGAGATCCATCGAACTATGGACAAATTAAATATAGATGGGTCTTTTAACCACAACACAAAAATAGGGGGAGTAGGGGGTATTTTGCCTCATCGATGGGAATTGGATAGATGGTTATAGTGCAAAAATTAATGTAAACTCGTCAACAAATGCTGAACTATCATCTCTATTATATGGACTTCTTCTAACTGAAAAATTATAAGTTCAACACTTGGAAATAACAACTGACTCACTCGAGGTAATTGAGTTTCTTCAAAACGAAAGAGATACTCACACAAATATTTTAAATGAATGCAAGGATTTGATCCATAGAATGGGGAACCCCCAATCAGGCATGAGCCTCGAGGAAAGAATAAAGGGGCGAACCTACTAGCCAAAGAAGGCCAGAAGATGAAACCAGACAAGTTTTTTGAGGAATGGAGAGTTCCACCGTGGTTTGTTTGGAAGATATTAGAAGCAGAAAAAGTAAAAAGCTCTATACCGCAAAGGCGCAAACCTATAAACCTCAATGCAATTTGAATTGTAACCAATTTATATGGCATGATAACTCGTGTGCTAGCCATAATGCAGCCACCTCTGTTTGTATTGATACATAATATTATAATATAATATCTCCTCTTTTAACCAAAAAAAAAATAAAATCAATGCACTGGGATTCTGAGCTTACTTTAATGAATACTTTTAGGGGTCGTTTGGTAGAGTGTATAAGAATAATGCAAAATATGGTGCATTAGTAATGCTTGCATTAATAGTGCTTGCATTAGTAATGCTTGCATTAGTTATGCAAGCATTATTTCTTATACATTGTTTGGTTTGATGTATTAAAAATAACAAATCTTGCATAATTTCTATTAAAAAAATATATGTTTACAAAAATACCCTTCACAATTTATTTATTTGTACACTTCCTTTGCAACAAAGTTATTTGCTAAAACATCAAAAAAAAAAATCTTTGCTAAAACATCAAAAAAATATTTCTTTGCTAAAGCATCATTAACTCTTCATTCTTCTTTTTCTTTTTTTCAAAAATAATATTAAATAATTATACTATTGAGTCAAAATATTTTTGTAAAAAATTGGCAATTTTTTTTTTTTT
>JAJOOF010004781.1:0-41629 GCA_029582545.1 Solanum lignicaule | reverse complement strand
ATATGTTATATCTAGAGTATATCATAAATAATATTAAAGAAATATTCAGATTAAAACAACTATCGGAAGAATATTACAATAAATATTATTACATTTTACCATGAATTCCACAACCCCAAAAAATAATATTAAAATAATATCAAGATTAAGACACTTAGTAAAAGAATATTATAATAAAATCTTTAAAATAAATTACTCACCTACCACACTATCACTTCCATGAATTCACCAACTACCAGTTCCGCTAATAAGTAAACATGTATATCAATAATAACGAATATGTGTTGATGATAAGACATGTTGGTTATTAATATATATACATGTTTACTTATTCCAATTAAATGTAATCACATGGCATGTCTCCTTGTATTTACAAGATTACCCTGAAAATGCAAAAGTTCAACAAAGTAAGAACGTTAGGTTCATGTGCTTTGTTACTTTATGATTTATGGAACAAAGGTATCATCATTCAAATATTATTATTGTATTAAACGTGGCAGACTATTAAGCAACTCTTTTGTCCGTATATATATCTTAAGTTTGGTTATGAAGTCATCTCATACGTACTCACATAAACCACTTTTGAAATATAGGGTTTTATCAAAACAAGTAGTTTTGTACCTAAACATATACTGTATAATCCCTCTTCATTCTATAGCTTCTAAAACAACCACATCTGGTGAAATTAAAATTATGACAAGAGGGAAAATCGTGATCAGAAGAATTGAGAATCCGGCAAGCAGACAGGTGACGTTTTCGAAACGTAAAAGTGGGTTAGTTAAGAAAGCCAAGGAACTAGCAATCCTTTGTGAGGCTGAAGTTGGACTCACAATCTTTTCTAATACTGGACGACTCTATGAATACTCAACTTCCAGGTTCTTAATTCATCTTCTTTTATTTCCTTGTAAAAACAAAAATATTCATTCAATTACGTACACTTATTTTAATCTTAGTCGTCTTCTCAAGCTATACATTTTGTTCAATCGATCTTCGTTCATTTGAGTGCCACCTGAGACGACACTATGTGTTGGAGAACATTTTCACGCTTTTCATCGCTAGCTGTCCTAGAAAAATACTTTTTTGATTGAGCTTCCTTTAATGTTCATCATAGACTTGCCAAAAAATCACCAAGTTCGCATGTGGTCATGGTGTTCAAATAAAGACACTAATATTGCTATAAATCTTGAATCAATTAAGTATATATACTAGTTTTGCAACTAACCCATTTCATCATATTTTCGTTGTATCCAGAGGCGGACCCTCCACTCATTAACTTCGGAAAAAATTATGTATATCTATCATGGAAAACTCACTGAAATTAGGATATGGAGTAGGAAAATATTAGTGCCTTGTGCCGCTGGTCAAGGCCAAAGAGTACCACCCATGAGACAAGGTTCAAATCCAACTAAAGTTGATGCACCCAAAGTCTTTAGATTGTAGGTTTGCCTCTGGTTGTATCTCATCATGTTTATCGTATTCATCATTATTTTCTTTAATTTTTCTCTAGTGGAATATTTTGTCATCCTATTTGTGATGGGTGGATTAGGATATGAGGATGATGTGCTCCTTTTTCCTTCTTTGTCATGTTAGTTGTATGATTTGCTACCTCTCTAATCAATATTTTTGGTTGCACGATTATCGAATATCCAACAACTGCTTCAAAGTTATATATATATATATATATATATATGTACTTCTCCAATCTATTCACTTTTATTTATGAGCAACTTTAACATATATCAAACATAAAAATTAATATTTGTATGTTATAGCTATAGTTTGCATAATTGCGCTCCGTAACAAATTTTATATTTGCTATAGAGCTTTTGATTTGTATTATTCACTACAAACATCAAATTTTATACAAATTGTTCAGTTTTGTATAAATTCATTTATACATTGTATTTTGTATAATAAGATCTGTATTTGTATAATTATAAGTGTATATGATGAAAATATATGTATTTGTATTTGTATATATATTTTTCTCTCGCTTTATAAAAAACACAAACGCATTTTATAACGCATTTTATAATGAAATGTATAAAATGACTAAGTGTATACCGAATCAGATGACAAAAAAAAGGGATGTTTGCTGCGAATTACAATTAAAATAAACTATGGTTATAACATTTAATTTGAATTAATAGTTTGTTATTTCATATAATTTTCCCTAAATTTATTCATTGTATTAAAAATAATTTAATATTTAATTTTACTTGTCTATTTTAGCACTCTTTTTTCCTATTTTAGCTTTAGCATTAATTAACTACTTATTTCAAATCATTTTTCAAGCCCCGTTAATAATTATAGATTAATCAATATGAATATCATGATAAAAAAAAAAAAATTAACTGATGAGAGAGTAGTTTATTAGGTGGGAGCCTCCACCAATAAAAGTGGATTCAATTCTTATAACTAATTTGTCATCTTTTGTATAATCACAACAAAAATATACAAAAATTCTCCTTTAAATCCCCCATTGTCCTTCCTTGGGTAAGTGAACTCTTCTGCAACAATGCTATGAGATTGAGAGCCTAATGCTATAAATATTTTATCATTCTCAGACTTGGGTGTTGGTCCACTGGCTGACAATCAGTCTGGTCCAGATGAACTCTTATGAAACAATGTCCTATTACCATTACAGACCTCTAATGACTAGCCCATTGTTGGCTGACTTGGACTTGTTAGAATAGACCTCTCAATTCTTCTAAGGAACACGTATGCTCTATATGTTCTTTAGTTAGTGGCGCACAAACAAAGAATGTCCTTGTGCGGGGATGCGATTCACCAAGCCGGGGCAAAGAAAGCCATCCAACCCTACTGGATTAGGAATGTGAAGTCTCTCCTTCGAAAAGAGACCGGGGAAAGAAAGAGTTGTGCTATTGACCGGACCCTTTTTTCTCATTTTGTTTGAAGCCAGCCAAATAGAGAATGAAATGCATAAAAAAATAAATAGGGGAAGTAAGTGAGAGACTCCTTTTTTTTTTTTTGATTTATAGGCTGCTCGCCCTAACATAATTCAAATGGAGGCTGACCACTGAGCCCACTTTGGCCTCGCGGGGTGGGCCCCTGTGGTTGCGAGTTGGAGCTGCAAAGCTTCTAAAACAACAATCTAGTAGTATTTAACTCAACTTTTATTAACTCCGAAATTCAAACTAAATTAGATTACAGTTCTTGCAATCTTATGAACTAAACTCTAATTCCTAATCTCTAGCACAAACCCCTAAGATTTATATTCTCCAAGTCTTCAAGTTACCCCAACTCGAAAACTAGCCTAAGCTATGGAATAAAAAAGACAATAACTCAACAACCAACAAACAAAACTACCTAACTAGAAAAATCAATCCTATGGAAGAGGTTCTTCAATTTTGTTTCTTTGTTTCTGCAGCACCTTGAAATCTCCAATCACAACTCTCTGAAATATGAACTATCTCTTACTTGATTGTGTTATGATTGTATCTCTTTATGTAAGTGCGCAAACTTCTTTGTAGAAAACCCTACCCTTGTACTAAACCTCTCCTTCTTTGAGTCGAAGTGGGTGACCTTTTACTCCTTCCCTTCCCTTGTAGGTTTGGATTTCCTTTTATGCTTCATCCACCGCCTTAGCCTTCTACCGCCTCAACTTTCTTTCGCCGGATGAAGACTTCTTCTCCTAGTTCCACTTGGACTCTGTTTGGTTAGGTACATTTTGGATGAACCAGTTCTTTGCATGTGTTCCCTCTTTTATCAATCATAAAAATCTTTCTCAATCCAACACAACTTTTCTACCTTAACCTGTTGGGCATAAACCATAAGTCTGGAGATATCCATATCCTTGCATGTGAAGCATGGTTGCAACACACTCCTTAGATACACATCTTTCCATTCTTGACACAAACTCTTCATCCTTTCCCTCATGGTCGACACCACTCCGAGAGCATATCGAGATAGCTGAATGAACTTGAGGCTATACTCTTACACACTCGTTTCTTCCTGTTTGATACTCATGAACTCCTCATCCTTTTCTTCCCTAAACTACATAGGCAAGAAGGGATCAAGTAAAGCATCCATAAAATAATTTCATTCAATAGGAGTTGCTTCTTCCCCACAAATCAACTATCATTGTTCATACCAAGTGTTTGCTACATCCT
Organism: Solanum lignicaule; assembly: GCA_029582545.1. NCBI lineage: Eukaryota > Viridiplantae > Streptophyta > Magnoliopsida > Solanales > Solanaceae > Solanum > Solanum lignicaule. The sequence goes on along the minus strand of JAJOOF010004781.1, from coordinate 37,496 downwards.
TTAGTTGATAGTTGGCAAGATAAATCCCTATGTTTCACTGGCATGCATCACCCTTAGTATTTTCTTCACCTCATCAATGATGTTTAAAAGGTCTTCCTCAACCTTTGACCTATGAAAACAGGAGGATTCCTGTAGAGAAACTCTCGAAACCTCCAAGTGCCAACTAAATCATGCAAATTACCATTCATGGAAAACTATGCCGTGACATCAAGACTATGCTACAACGACCTAAGAGAGTATTGGAATAGCTCCTCTGAACTCAACATCTGCAGTAGTCGGTGGCTAAGCACTAACTAGTGGTTGAGCTGAATAATGCAGAAGTTGAGAATGATAGTAATGGACTAATGATAGTAATGGACTAAACTGCTGAAAACCTCTTCTATGATTAAAAAAAATGAAAACATTTGGATCAAATATGAATGGCTGAACTGAAAAGAACTGACTACTAATGTCTATGAATCTCTTAGGACAAGATCCTGGACTGCTTGAAAGATAAATTGCTTAACTGAACTATAGGCTACTAAATCATAATTGAAGTTCCTTAGATGCGAAGAGGGAATGGTGCACCGTCCAATGTGCCACAAGGGGGTCCAAGGTGTTCCCCCCATCGTGTATTGTGTATGATTTTTATTGTTTCCAAACTTCTGAGATAGGTGCAACATAAGCCCAAAGCGGGTTCCCTACCACGCAGCGCATGATCCCTTGTTTACATTAAAAAAAACTCCCTTAAAAGTACCAGAACAAATCCCAAATTAATTTAAGTCATTCTAAAGGGCCAATGACTTAATTCTTTTTTATCTAAAATCGAAAAAGACTGCATGAACATGAAACAAACTTGGGGCATGTAACAATATCAATTAGAATATAAGGGATCTAACTCTTCTCTTTCTAATCTACTGCAAAACATAGGAGTCGGAGAAGTATCCATTATTAATTGACATCCATATTGGTATGTATGGACACATGGACTAGTTAATACTAATTAGTAGTGTACTTATATTTTCAACCAAAAATTCTGGTAAATTAAGTGACCCAGATCTCATTTATTATTAGAAATTATATTACTGATATGCCCAAATTTACAGTACTTCAATTAAGAAGTATAAAGCGGTCGTTGTCAAATATAGAATCCAACAAGTAAGGCGAGAACTAAGCCTTATGTGGTTATTTGACTGTTAGGTACTTATTTCTTAAACAAAATGGGAAATGGAGGAAGTTTTGGTATTTAGTTGTAATTTGATCAGTAATAAGTAACGCTTAACAATAACTCTTGATTTGAGATAATTATGGAGAATTAACCAGGATTGTGTTCAACATGACTTTCTAACCAATTTTTGGGTAAATTATAGACCTAGATTCTCCACCGTGTAATATACTGGTATATCAACCTCAACGACAGTTAATAGTTTCTCAACCACATCAATTACATATCACGTTCGTTCTCTCAAACTAAAAGTGTTTATCTCAATTCGATGATAGTGACTCAAGTAGCTAATCTTGCTACAACATTAACTATTAGATGGGTTCAAGTCTTCAAATTTTGTCATTAACTCTTTTCCCAAGTTTTACACTATTTTACTCAAACTAGTCAAACCCAGGGGAGGTCCTAATAGTTGAAACCATTAGAAATCGATTTAAACGAAGGAGATAACAAGATATACGCTTACAGTGCAAATTTTAGTCCATATATTTCCTTGTTTTAGGTTAAGTTGTCATGGATCCCACAACCCTTGGTTGTGGAGTTTAGCTGCTCATTCTACATGAAATAAAAACAATAATTGTATTCATTGAAGAAAAGTAGAAACTTACAAGAGATGAAAACAATCGACGAAAATGATTTCAATAAACTCTCCAAAATCTCTTTCAAAACTTTTCAAGAGCAGTATCTTCTTCAATGATAAAAACAAATAATCTCTCAAAACACGATGATAAAATAAAAGCCCTAAGAAAAGTATTAATAACTCCCAGAAAATTCAAATGTAAAATTAAATAATATAGTTCCCGAGGTACGTTTGATAAAGTCCCTGTGGCCTGTCATAGGAGTAACGGTTTGTTAGAGTGGTCATCAATAAGCTCTGCAACTTAAGCCTGACTCCTATTGATTTGACGCTAGTGATGACATCTCGTCTCAAGGTTGATAGCTCATTGAAGTAATCATCAAAGTTGACTAAGACCCTAGGTTTCCTGCATTGTTAACGAGGCAACTGACAGTCAGTCACATGGACGACGACCCGTCAGTGCTGCCGTCAGGGCTGATCGTATGGCACTTAGCTCTATTTCACTCTTCTTTCTGTCTTCACACTTTTCCTAGCTATTATAGTGTTAAACTATCAAAATGGCACTACTTATTAGTTAAGTTCTCGCAAATATCCTTAGTAAAAGCATTAGATGTTCCGTCAAATGTCGGTACATCAACACCCTCAACTTAGCATATTTGCTTGTCCTCAAGCAACACAAAACCAAATGGACTATCAATATTCGCAGCAGTGTACTCATCCATACATATGTATATCAGTTAATGTTACAGCTCAAAAGATTCTAGGACTGCCATTTGGGTATCAATAAGCAACTTGGTACATGTACTGAACAATTAGTCATCAATAGTGCATTACTAATGCCCTTACCACAAAGAAATCCATATCACTCTCATGACAAGATCTTATTTGCGAGGGATAAAACAAAAACTAACACTCAAGAACAAATTCAAGCAATGCATACACAATCCATAGGCTTGCCCTTATTAGCTTCCCTCTAACTTTTCAGACAACTAGACTAGGATTACGTTAGGACTTTTTTTGCTTTTATCATAGGCTTAGGCTAAAGGTGGGGTTCATTTGATAGTAGTGACTATGCCCTCCTTATTACCGCCTTTTCTTTTCTCCTTCTTCCAACCATCCTTATTTCTCTTAATAACCCAGTGTTCTAATACCTTGAATGTGGCTCTCTTTATCTTTCTCTTTTCTATTTTTGAAACCACATTTTTCGGATTCTACATGGTACTCACCTATTATTATTCATACCTATTTTCTTATATCTCCACTAGTAGCCACCTTCAACTTAGGCAGTTTACCTAAGCTAAGGTGCATAATGTCCAAGAAGGGACCAGGGCCAAAGAAGAGGTTTTGCAAGTTAAAAGGAAGGCTAATAGGCTAGCACCAACAAGTTATTATTTAGGTACGAACATTGGGATCAACGGGGTTCTTATTTCATTTGGTTGGTCTTATAGGCAGAGTGGGCTAATTTAAACAACGTTCTGCAATCCTTTACTAAACAAATTTCCCTTCAATCAATGGAAAACATAAACCAGGCAAGTTCTAGATGCATATACAAGGCAAGAATAGAAAACAAATGCTCACAATCACACATGGCTTAGTATGCACTGTCACTTCCAATTGTCAATTTTATATAAAATGCACTAATTCAAGTTGTTTCATTCATACTCAACAGATGTCATACCAAGATTCTAAAGAGTCAGAACATCAATACATTTCAATGCTTATAATCATACTTGCTGCAAACATATATATATATATATATATATATATATATATATATATATATATATATGACTGACTAAATACATCATGTCACATCACACTTGTGTACAACAGACAGACACTTTGACAATCCTTATCATGTCAGTTCTACTAGTAGTGCCTAAAAGGATAAAGAATCACGATGGCAAAAACCCCTAGGTAAATGATACCACCCTCACAAAAGAATATGCATTGCCCTCAATGCATCCAAAATGACAATTAGTGATCATAGGGTTAGGGTTACCATAGATGCTCTAAGCGTCAGATTTCGTGTCTGATGGTAGGGTAGTGTCCTCAGCTTTCTCTGATGCATCAGCCATGGCAGGTGCCATTAGTGGCAGGTCTACATGGGTGTCATCAACCATAGGCTGTGAAGAGCTACTAGAAGCCCCATCAAGACGAACTTTAAGGTCATCATGCAAAAGCTCTACCTCATAAATGGATTGTCATACCGCAGTAGATGTGTCCCTCCGCAGGTGCTCTTCATCTCTACGCCTCTTCTGATCTCAGGGTGCCTCCTCTTCATCAACCTCCATGGGCCTCTTCCTCTATCTCTAGGGATTGCTTCAATCAACTACGAGAAGGGTTTTTCATCATCTTCTGACTCCTTACTATCTGGTCAGGACTGGATCAACTGGGCGTCCTTGCAGAAGGGTCACATTTGCTCTAATCTAGGGCAACTCAGAGACCATCATCGCCAAATTAGGAAATGAAAGCTCCTTCAATATATCATTTGTACGAGCCTTCATGGCATCCATCCGGGCATGCACTTTAGAACATGGCTTTATGGCCTTTGCAATCTCCCTATCAACAAATGGGTCAATCTATTCCGCAAGTAGTTTCTGCTTCTTTTCATGTTTATCCGCCCACTTTGCTAGACGTACAAAGTTTCCAGCATAAATGCATAAGGTGATACCTACAGTGAAGAAGTGGTATACGTAGCTTCACCCTGCGGTGCTGGAGTGTCGGATATGGCCTGCGTTTGGCTAGCCATGTAAGAGCTAGAGGTTGGCACTGGCCTATTAGTAGGTGAAGGCATAGTCCCAGGCCTCTCTTTCGGCCCAAAGACTGGGGTCTCAGCTCTTTGTGCCCACAACTCATGCTTGAAGTCATCCTTCATCTTCTACAGATCAAACTTCTTTATGGCATGTTTCTCCTCATCCACACCAACCAAAATAGGTACCCCAATAGCTTTGCAGAATCCAGTCACCAGGCATGGGAAAGGTAAAGAGGTGGTGGGTCTTGAAACTCATGTTGGGATCTCATCAGTAATAACGCGACCAAAATCAACATAAAAATCTAACATCAATGCCGCTTCCCGGAGTGCCTTATCCTCAAAAAGAGTGTCGTCACCCCAATAAGTAACAATCTATGTTAGACGACCCCCTACCAAAACTTGGTAGGAAATATGAGCGAGGCTTTTTTAATGCACTCCATAAACTATGTTAACCATAGAGATTGACCATTTGTCATGACCTGTGCAAACCGCGGGCTCTGGTGTAGTCTGTCTCTCATCCCGTGATCATATTCCGTAGTCCATTGAAGAGAAAAGTAATCCGGGACAAACAAGAACTGGTTGATAGTCTCTGGTGAAATATTTGTGGGCACATCTCTGAGTATGATCTCACTCACGTGCACTGGCTTCCCTTGAGTGGTGTACTTTTTTCCCTTCTCCAGTAACGTGACATAATTTCCATAAAACTCTCTCACCATGGCCAAATAGTAATCCCCTGGCTCTATGGACATCCAATCAAGCTTGTACTTATTGAATTTGCGCTCAATCTCTAGGTATTCAAATAGATCTGATGCAATGATTTGTAGCTCATCCTCTATACTTTTTTGATGGTTTTCTTGGACATTCAGTGTAAGACCCTCAATGTATAACTTTTTCACCCCTGGAACTGTCCATCTCATTCCATCCCAAAAACTGACATTGTTTGTCTTAATGACCCCCATGAACTAGTTTCGGGGTGTCAATATGAGCCTCGACATTAGGTGGTGCAGGGATTTCACTGGAATATTTAGAAGAGTCAAAACTAGAGCCTGTGTATGATATGTCCCCCTCTTCAGACTGGGAAATCCTCTTGCTTGCGTGTAGTAGCCTGGGTCCTAGGTCGAGGAGGATCAAGGTCAACTTCATGCTTCGACTCAGAGGGTTCATCATGAATTTGACGGGTTACTCACTTTGGGGCTCCCCCTCTAGTCGGGTTTAGCTTTGGAGACATTTGTACCTATTGAAAAACAAGTTAGTACACTCGTGTGAAGAATATCTAAGCAAGTAAGTTTCATATGCAAGTGACTGATCTGATGACTGTGAGGTTGACGGCCCATCATGGGTGTGACGGTCTGTCAGACCCCTCCGTTAACAATGACTGGAAAAGTACAGTTGAACCTGCACTTGTGATGTTTAGGGTTGACAACTCCTCATGTTTGTGATGGTCTGTTATACCCATCGTCAGATTATTCAACAAGTTTTGACAATTTCCTGCACAATTGATGATCAAGGTTGATGAACTGTCAAAGGTGTAATGGGCCATCATGTGATTCGTTAGCTTAATTTTATTAATTTTACTGTGACATACGCTTGTGACGGTGCCTTTGACGGGTCATCACCAAGGCGACGACATGTCATACATTGCTTCACAAGTAGTATGTCATCTTTTTGTTGGTGTTTCACTCTAATATTAAGGTTACCACTATATACGAAGTGTAAATCTCATAATGTAACGAAACACCCACACCAATTTAGCATACCAAGGGTTATTCAGATTTCACCCTAACCCAACCAAGTATCACACTAGGGGGTACTCAGACTTCCAATGCATTAGGACAATAATAATACAATAATGATGATTTCCCTTAAGAATGTATTCACTCAATCCATCATTGGGAATCGTCATGTAACCCTTAAAACAAATCAAATTTGTTATTTTCAATATATATGTTTTTTATATTGTTTTTCTTTTTAGTTATATACAAAATAGAGTTGTGCAGAAATGCTTGTGCAGAAATGCAACAAGACCAATGCCAATCAATCCACCTATATCAGAATTCCCACAATGTAAGTACATACCCATCAAAATCATCAATTATACACAAACCTAGGAATTCCACCCATTTAGCACAGACCCAATCACACACAATAATGAATACATTCAGAGATCAACTACAGATATAATTTAAGTGACTTACTCGTATGACAATGAAATCAATCAAAGCAGTGAATGAAGAACATACCTTGAGTTGGAGAACGAATTGAGAATGGAAAAACAATGAAATATGGGTGTACCTCCTTTTTGGAACTGCTCTTTTGAGATTCAATACTAGGGTTGGATTTTATTTCTTATGTCTTGGTTGTGGGAGAGGGAGTGATAGATTTATATAGGTACTTGGAGATGGAACAAAGGGAAATGAACATGGAGAGAAGAGAGAGGAATTGTGGGAAGGGAGAGGGTTTTGCGGCTCTTTGGGTTTTGTAATTGATATGGGGGAATTAAAATTCCCCCAATTTAAATGAAGGGGTATGGGTCAGGTAAGGTTGGGTCGGGTAGGAAGAAAGTGGGTCAGGTTTAGTTCGGTAGATTTTTGAAAACATACCTGGGGTTTAAGTCACGAGGTTTACGGCCGGTCAGGGTTGTGATGGTCCGTCAACCCCTTCCATCAACAATAGTTGGTAGTGCAATTCACAATGTGCATTTAAAGGTGGAACCGATGGCCCGTCAGTGTCTTGACGGTCCATTAGACAGTTCGTCAGACCTATACTTGCACTGATTCTTGAATCTTGGTCTTGTACACTTAACACCCTATTAATACATCAACCAAATACTAAACTTACTATATTACATATTTTATACAAGATTTTTGGTTGTCTTCCAAATAATTCCTGATTTAACATCGCATCACGACTCAGATACCTTGATTACTCAGACTTCATCAAGATATACCACTTTTATTACCTTCACCAGAGAACTCCAATGTAGTGCTTCACCCTTTGGCCATTCACTTTGAATCACTCACCTTTTTCATTTTCAAGCTCTAGAGCTCCATATTGAATTACCTGTGCAACTTTAAATGGTCCTGACCAGTTGGACCTCAATTTACTTGGAAACAGCCAGAGCCTGGAGTTGAACAGTAGCACTAAGTCTCCAGGACTGAAATTTCTTCCCTCAATGTTCTTGTCATGGTACAGCTTCATCCTCTCTTTGTAGAGAGCAGACCTCTCATAGGTTCTTAGTCAAAACTCATCCATCTCATTTATCTGCTCCAATCTCATATTAGCCGCTTCACTCTAACTCATATTTAGTTTCTTTAGCGCCCATAAGGCCTTATGCTCTAATTCTACATGTAGATGGCATGTCATTCTAAACAATAATTGATATGATGTGCCAATGGATGTCTTGAAATGTGTCTGGTATGCCCATAGTGCATCATCTAACTTTCTTTCCCAGTCAGTCCTGTTGGCATTTACATTATTTTCCAATATGGACTTTATTTCTCGATTTGATACCTCTACTTGCCCACTCGATTGTGAATGGTATGGGGTTGCCACTTTTGATGCTTCACACTGTATTTAGCTAGTAGTGTGATAAACACTTTGTTAAATAAATGCAAACCACCATCACTACTAATTGCCCTAGAGATGCCAAGCCTAGAGAAAATATTATTCTTTAAGAAACCAACCACACTCATACCATCATTATCTGCCAATGCAACAACTTCTACCCATTTGGATACATAGCCAACAGCCACCAAGATATATTTCTGACAATAAGAACTCACAAGCAGCCCCATAAAATTGATGCCCCATACATCAAACAACTCCACTTCTAAGATAGGAGTTATAGGCAACTCATGATGTCGAGATATGGCCCCTTACCTTTGACACTTATCACAACTTTTCACCAGATCAAATGCATCTTGATGAATAGTGGGTCAGTAATAACCACTTTAGAACACCTTATGACATGTGAAGCTCCTCTATGGTTCCCACTAACTGGGGAAGAGTGACATGCTTCAAGGATATTCAACATTTCAGATTCAGGCACACATCGCCTGATTACATTATCAGCACATACCCTGTACAAGTAGGATTCATCCCAAAAGTATTTTCCCACATCATACAAGAACTTCTTCATTTATTGAAACATCAGATCCTTAGGCATCAAAACACTAACAAGATAATTTGCATAGTCAGCAAACCAAGGAAGAAGATCAAGAGTAGCGGCTAATACCTGCTCATCTAGGAATGAATCATCAATTTCAAGTTCCGCTTCCTCTTTCTTTTCTGCTTCTAATCGAGATAAGTGATCTGCTACTTGGTTTTCACAACCCCCTCGACCTTCAACCTCAAAGTCAAATTTATGTAGCAAGAGTACCCATCTAATCAGCCTTGGCTTTGCATCTTTCTTCGTCATTAGTTATATCAATGTTGAGTAGTTTGTGTGCACTATCACTTTTGTTCCCGAAAGGCACACTCTGAATTTCTCAAAGGCATACACAATTGTCAGCAACTCTTGTTCTGTGACAATATAATTCTTCTGAGCTCTATTTAGTGCCATATTTTCATAGTATATTGGGTAAATGATCTTATCTTTCTTTTGACCCAGCACAACTCCCAATGCAACACCATTAACATCACAAATTACCTCAAATAACTCAGACCAATCTGGGGCAATAATAGCTGGAACTGAAATTAGCTTCTCCTTCAGGCATTCAAACATTTTCATACATGCCTCATCAAATGTGAACTTGATTTCCTTCTCTAATAGCTTACACAAAGGGTGTGAAATCTTAGAGAAGTCCTTGATAAACCTTCGATAGAAACTTGCATGTCCCAAGAAGCTACAAATGCCTTTCACAAAAATAGGTGGAGGCAGCTTCTCAATGACCTCAATATTTTCCCTATCCACCTCAAAAACTTTCTCAGAAATCTTATGGCCCAGTACTATTCCTTCTTTGACCATGAAGTTTCCCTTTTCCAGTTAAGAACCAGGTTTGCCTCTTCCCATCTTTGGAAGCCACTGCTAAGATTTAACAAACAATCCTCAAAAGTATCACCTACCACATAGTAGTCATCCATAAATACCTCCAAGGTATTTTCAACTATGTCTGAGAAGATAGTCATCATGCACCTCTGGAATGTAGCAGGAGCATTCCACAATCCAAATGGCATGCATTTGAACGTGGTTTTCTCCTGATCTTCAAGAGCAATAGAAATTTGGTTGTAACCACAGTACCTAACCAAGAAGCAATACCAGCCACTTCCTGCTAATCTGTCGAACATTTGGTCCATGAAAGGCATTAGAAAATGGTCTTTCAAGACCTATCTGTTAAACTTTTGGTAGTCCATACAAACTCATCATCCTATGACTGGTTTTTGTGGGATCAACTCATTCTTAGCATTTGCTACTACCGTCATTCCGCCCTTCTTAGGTACACACTGCACTGAGCTGACCCAATGATTATTAGAAATGGGATATACCACACCTGCATCCAACTATTTGATAATCTCCTTTTTCACAACCTCTTGCATATGTAGGTTCAATCGCCTTTGGTGCTCTATACTCTGGCTGCAATCCTCTTCCAACTGGATTTTATGAGTACCAATACTAGGTGATATGCCAATGATATCAACAATGGTCCAACCAATTGCCCTTTTGTACCTCTTCAACACTTTCACAAGTTCTTTCACTTGCTCATTAGTCCAATCTGTAGCCACAATAACAGGTAAAGTGTTACTTTCACCAAGAAATACATATCTCAGATGGCAAGTAATTCTTTCATCTCAAGTGCAGGTGGCTCCACAATGAATGTTTTTACTGGGGAGTCATGCCTATTTTTTAGATCTTGATCCAACTTCTTAGGAGCATAAGGATGTGATCCCATGCCCTGCAAGACATCTACTGTCTCCACGTAGTTTTCTCTGAATAGATTATCAAAATTCATAATTACCACATCTAATGTTTCAACTGTGAACCTTTCCTTAATGGACGCTTCAATGACCCCGTCATAAGCCACATCTATTGCAGACACCACACTTATATCTTGTGGTTGTTTCATAGATTTGCACACCTTAAATTTCACCTCTTCATTGTTTAACCTAAACATCAATTGATCACTTTCCACATTAACCAGTGCTCTATCTGTGTGCTCAAAACTCACTACTCTCGTCTTTGTCACTAAATCCTTCATCAACTTGGAATAACTTGACATCTGCTCCAAAGCTTCTAACAATGGAATGTTCACTGAAAGCTGACGAAGCATTTTAATAAGCTTCAAGAACTTACCATCTTCATCTTTCTTTTTAAGCCTTTGAGGTTTGAGAATTGGATGTAAAGGTTGTGATACCTCTACTGTGGGATCCTCAATTTTCCTTGTCTCTTCAACAATGTCTGGCATAACTTCTACCTCTTCAGATACTTTAGTCTCTACCAAACCTCCTTTATCTACATCATTTTTTACTATATCATCATCATCAGTTTCAACATTTTTCTTCTACTCAATACTTGCATGTACTGATCCCATAAGTGACTTACCACTCCTAGTAGTGATAGTTATGCATTGCCCATCCTACTTTGGGTTTTGTATGTATCGCTTGGTAGTGTTCCATTCTTTCTCTAGTTCAATGAAGTTGAGAGCTACCCCATTTGATGATCTTGGTGCTTTATGGAAGTTGTGTGTGAATCTTCCAGCTGACTGATATTGGAAAAATCACCCATCAACTCTTTTACCCCATCATATGTGGATTCCACCCTAGAGCTACTAGACCCATTACCTATTGTCTCTTTTACCCAGAGGCACATACACACCATTATAGTCATTTTTGAAATCATCCTTTTTTTGACAACTACCTTTGTCCCTGTTTCTGGATCTGTCATATTGACCATCTCTATGATAGTTCCTACCTTGATTTTCAGAATAATAACCTTGGTTGCCTGAGTTATAATTCTTAAAACCTCTCTGGTTATTTAGATACTTGGCTTCCTCATCATAATCAAACTCCTGGTCTCCATACCTACCTACAACACCTAGTGTATTCACCTTCTCTTGACTAGCTGCTAGTAGATATTTCGTGAGCAAATTCACCAGAGTTTTCATATGGTCCATGTCTTGGTTACGCTCGTTCTCTCTCTTTTGATGCTCTGTTGAAAGCTCAAATGTGAACCCAAGATTACCAATCTCTGCATCTCTGGTGTGCCAGGCTATGTTATTTTTCAAGATCTCATCAAGAATAATTGCGGCTTCTAGAAAAGTCTTATTCATGAAAGATCCTCCATAAATTGCATCAACCATAGGCTTAGTCACAAAATTCAGCGATCTACAGAATACCTGCCTCAAATGCATGTCTGTGAAGTTATGGTTTGGGAATTTCTTTAGCTTTTGGCCAAACCTCCACCATGTGTCATGCAATGCGTTTCCTGGTAGGTGCTTGTGGGCTCCCATTTCATCTTTTAATTGCAACTCTTTTGCTTCTGGGAAAAATCTTTCCATGAAAGCTTCTCTTAACTTTACCCAAGTTGTGATTGAGTCAAGTGGTAACTTATTCAAATAGTTTGTTGCTTCTCCCGTTAAGGATAATGGAAACAACCTCAGTCTCATTGCAGTTTGACTTACCCCAGGAATCTTAGCTGACTTGCAAGTTTCTATAAAATTCATGACGTGTTGATTTGCATCCTCACCGGCTATACCTCTAAACAACCCCTTCATATTCAATAACTAAATCATAGTGCTGGTGATGGTGAATATCACTCCCGGCGGCAATGGTGGGAGCACTATAGCTCCAGTAGCTCCAGCCTCATCCATGTATGAATCTTTATCATCAACAACTATATGTATTTGTTGTTGGCCCCTTCTCTTTGGGGCTAGTGGTTGTTACTGAGGTACCAACTCTTCCTCTTCTTCATCCTCAACGGCTACGCTATTTGGGTCTTTTTAATTATTGTTGTCACCCCTAGCTTGGCCCTCAGCATCCAGTCTCATTCTCTACCTTTGTGCCTCAATTTCCTGAGCATTAACCATTTTTCTAATAGACCTTGCAAGCTCAAAATCGTAAGGAATTAAAGGTATTCTCTTACTTCTGGTGTTTGGCATACACTACCTGAGTCACTTGTGTCACCTTTAGAGAACCTAGACAAGAAACAAGAAGTAAAATTAGGAAATAAGACTAAGAGTGAAATAACACATACTTGACTTAATTTTTAACCGTATTCTCCGGCAGAGGCGACAAAATTTCATACACCCAAATGTACACTTCAATTAAGAAGTATAAAGTGGTTGTTGTCAAATATAGAACCAACAAGGTTGGGGTCGAATCCCGCAGGAAATAAGGTGAGAACTATGTCGTATGCGGTTATTTGACTATTAGGTACTTATTTCTGAAATAAAATGGGAAATGGGGGAAATTTTGGGATTTAGTTGTAATTCGATTCGTAAAATGTAACGCTTAACAATAACTCTTGATTTAAGATAATTATGGAGACTAAACCATGATTGTGTTCACAATGAGTTTTTAACCAATTTTTGGGTAAATTACAGACCTAGATTCTCCAATGCGTAATATACCACTTTATCAACCTCAGCTACAGTTAATAGTTTCTCAACCACATCAAATATATATCACTTTCAATCTCTCAAACTAAAAGTGTTTATCTCAATTTGATGATAGTCACTCAAGGAGCTAATATTGCTACAACATTACTGTTAGACTGGCTTAAATCCCTGAATTTTTTCATTAACTCTTTTCCCAAGTTTTACACTATTTTACTCAAACTAATCAAACCTAGAACATGTCCTAATGTTTGCAACCATTAGAAATTGATTTAAGCAAAAGAGCGAACGAGATATATGTTTACAGTGCAAATTTTAGTCCATAAATCCCCTTGCTTTAGGTTAAGTCGTCATGGATCCCACAACCCTTGGTTGTGGAGTTTAGCTGCTCATTCTAAATGAAATAAAACAATAATTGTATTCATTCAAGAAAAGTAGAAACTTACAAGAGATGAAAACAATTGACGATAATGATTTCAATAAACTCTCCAAAATCTCTTTCAAAACTTTTCAAGAGTAGTATCTTCTTCAATGATAAAAACAAATAATCTCTCAAAAACACGATGATCAAATAAAAACCCTATAAAATGTATTTATAGTTCCTAAAAAATTCAATTTTAAAACTAAAAAGTGCAGTTCCCTAGGTACATTTGACGAAGGTTGTGATGGCCCGTCATAGAAGTAACGGTCCGTCTTAGTGGCCATCAATAAACTCTGCAACTTAAGCCTAACTTCTGTTGATTTGACGCAGTGATGACGATTCATCACAAGGTTGACAGCTCGTCGAAGTAATCGTCAAAGTTGACTGAGACCCTGGGTTTCCTGCATGGTTGACCAGGCAACTAGCGGTCAGTCACAAGGATGACAACCCGTCAGTGCTGCTGTCAGGGCTGCTCCTCTGGCACTTAGCTCCATTTCACTCTTCTTTCTGTTTTCACACTTTTCTTGACTATCATAGTGTAAACTATCAAAATGACACTGTTTATTACTTAAGTTCTCACAAATATCCTTAGTAAAAGCATTAGATGTGCCGTCAACGGTACAACAATTTCTAGCCACTTTATTACATGTATGTTCCTCACATAAAATAACTTGATCCATAACTACTTCCTTTACAGTCAAGTGCTCAGTCCGGGTATATATATATTATGACGTGAAATTCAAGAGAGTCTATGTATCCTAGCTCTCTTTAATATCTTTGCATCATATTTTCCTTATCCTAATATGTCAAGATCATAAACAATATAGAGAATGAGCTATTACGTGCAAACAAGGAAAATTCAATAATAAGAGTTTGATATTCTTGCTCTGCCAGACCATGGTCTTGACCTCTGATTGAGCTTCACAACCTATATATATATATATATATGCTAGAGTTTCATGTATTTATATTTTATATCCTATCCTCCTCCATTTATAACTTGATTTGTTCAGATTCTTCTACATATGAGATTTTCCTTCTTTTAAAAATAAATAAATTTATATAATAGTTATAACCAAAGTTACAAAAAGGGTAATCCCATAAGAACTACCCAGCCTAGAATGACATACCATTCCTGCTAGATGAGGGGTTGCCACTTATCTAGTAAGCTCTCAAATAATGTTGAATATGTTGTCAGGCTAACAGATTTATCATTTGTTCCATCCGAGTTAAATGATGCCTTCTTTCTTTTTTTCCAATCCTAAAATTGTCCATATAACATTTGTCCATCCTATATAATTCAATAGAATTCTTTGGAAGATTGTTATACTCTTGGAAGACACCAGTTAGACCATACTAGATCCTTGTTTGGACATAAATTTGCAACACTGTTAGATTCTCTGTAGATGTGTTGAACGTATCCACCAGTTCTTCTAAGGCAATATTAAATGTCTTTGATAGTCTTCTCAAACTTCCAAGATTTTTTGTTGCTACCTTTGATCATATCAACTATGACCTTAGAATCCATCTCTAACTTAAGATTTTTTAGTCCCAGATTGGAGCTATATCTCAAACCAATCAGTGCACCTTTAATTTCTCCGTCGTTATTGCTGCAATATTTGAGAGCTTCAGAGTATGATAAGATCATTTTTCCCTCAATCCCTCCTGCGCTGGGTTTCTTCAAACTGCACAGAGAGCTTCCGTATGTGTTGAGCTTGTATTGATGAATTTGAGGCCTATTCCATTAGACTGTATTGATGAATTTGAGGCCTATTCCATCAGCATTGTTGATATTCTATAGTCCATATGCATGTATATGCGATGTTCAAGTTAAAAATGGGACTTTTTTAATGATGTTGAACAAGTTATTAGGAACAGTTTCTCCGATCTTATCTATGTTTCATAAATGGGACAACCAAGAATATATGAAAGGAAAAATACTTGCCCTGAAGCTTCTTCTTCTTTTGATTCTATTATGAGTACCATCGGAAGGCCTGTGATGATGTAATGAACAGGATTTTGTCCTTGTTGACTTTCTACCCTAACACCTCTGCATATTTCTTCAATTTCCTTCACAATGTATTAAGGGAGTAATTTTTCCATGAAGTGAACAATACGATATCATAAACATTGGCTATAAATCTGTCCCTGTCATTTAACTTGTTGAGCAGTTTAGATAATAATTCAGTAGTTAAAATAAAGAGAGAAGGGGATAAGGGATCACCTTGTTTTAACCCTTTGGTAGAGTTAGAGAAATGTCTTCTTTCCTCATTAATGCTGACAGAGTACCAAACATCCGATAGTAATCTCCACGTAAAGTCAGTAAAGATTTTAAAGAAACCAAATATTCTAAGAATGAAGATTATGCATAACCAAGAAACTCTATCATAAGTTTTTTTTCATATCTAATTTGAAAACAAGATTAGGCTTATTACCTTTGTTAATTAATACCATGAATGATCTCTTCGGTAAGTAAGATATTATCATTTATGAACTTTGATTGATGATAACACTCAAATCAATCGCCCTTCTTGTTAGGCGATCAACAATGTGTAGTTCACACTTTTCTTTACATTTTTGGTTATTGTTTGAAACATCAATCCTTGCCTTGTCCATTTATCTTCATTGTTGCAAATCATTAGAATATGGCAAATTTAGGTATCGTGGATACTGATTATTGAGCTAAATAGATCTTAATTGAGTGCAAATCTACCACTCATCAATTGACTATTGGATAATAACTTAGGAAGTAAACTATTCAGTCTAATAGCCAAGATCTTAGAAATAATCTTATTAGATAAGCTTATAGGTCTAAATTGTGAAAATCTAGAATTGTTCTCTATCTATGTGCTTGAGAACTCCAAAATTAGGAATTTTCTTTTTTTTTTCAATGAATAGGTTATTGAAATAATGCATTGCCGCTTCTTTTCTGTTTAATTGAGCTGAAGAAGCAGTTTGTGCAAGAATCTCCCTCTTCATTCCATTGTATGTTGACTTTCTGTTGAAGCATATTGTCCTGAATATAAAATAGCCCTTAATTAGTAGCTTTCTTCATAAATATATGTTCTAACAATCTTCTTTTATTATGGAATAAATAAATGAATATGTGTTTTCCAATTGTAATGCCTGCTTTCACCATTCTTAATTTGTAGCAGATACCTAGTTGTAAAATCATGAAGAATTTTTTCGATTGAAGATTTTTCATGTGAGAACAACCCCACCAATATAAGCTTATAGGCTTTAACAAGCTTTTCCTCTCTCCTATTCAGGAGGTGACAAAAAACTAGTCTTCCTTTGTAAAATGGTCTAAACTTTAACATAGTCTTTGAAACTACGTATCAACTTTAGTGTATAATCTTGAAGTTCTTATTAATGTCTCCACAAGATATAATTTTCTTAATCTCCTCACCAAATAGCATATGTTTTTGCATTTCGTCTATCTTGGCATTGTGTATTCAAGAAAATCAAATACATGGTAAGAGTTATACATGTACATTTGACTAATGTTTTAGCTTGTTCTTTTTAGCATGGAATCAATATTTCAAAGATATAATGAAGAAAAGGAACACCATCGCTTGTTGACACCCTCAATAGAAGCCAAGGTAATTTTCTACTAATGTTGCTCTTTACGTATCTAGATAGGACTTGACTAAGAAGGGTCATGTAGATAGTAAAATTTGCGTCGAAAAATAATAATAATTAAGATTGAAAAATATTGCAATAATCATAGTATTTGATTTTAAAATATAGTGATGTTACAATCTCAATGGAATCCTTTAATTCTTCTTTTTCAATATAAATTCAAATTGTTATTCTGCACGACCTAGTAGTTTACTGATTTTAACTTTTCACTTAAGTGTGAAGCGGGTTGCCTAACGTGTTCCAACAAAACAGTAAGAACAGTAAGTAAAAACACGGTATTTTACGTTGAAAACACCTGGCCCAAAAGGTGTAAAAAATCACGACCTGTACCCCTATAAGATTTAACTCCAACTTCACTAAATCACTGAGCCTCCACAAAAAATAGATTACAAACTTTGCAACCTACAGAATTAACTCTAATTCCTTAACTTCAAGTTATGGATTTAGATTACAACTCTTGCAAACCTATGAACTAACTCTAATTCCTAACCTTGAAGTTATGAATTCAGATTACAACTCTTGTAATCCTAAGAATTAACTCTAAATCCTAAACTTCAACACAAACATCCCAAGGTATGTGTTCCCAACTCTTTGAGTTATCACAACCTGAAGACAACACTCCTAATTCAGTTTATAACTCACTGAACTAAGAGTATTTCAAGGCTCAATAACAAAGAAAAACTCCTAACACATAAACTCTGGAAAAAAGGACCAGGTTTTTCGATGTGTTCCTTCAGTTCGATGGTCGCACTTGTGAAGTCAATTTTTCAATTGCTCTTTTTGCTCTATAAGTGCACAAGTACTCTAGATGACTTTGCCTCTATTTAAGCACAATTCTTCATAGAGTTATTGTTCACTTCAAACGCTTCATTGACTTGAACTCTCTTTACTTAGAATTCTACTTCAAGTAAGACTCCTTCAATTCAAACTCCTTGCTTCTTTAGACTCCTTCTTCAAATCATATTCATTGATTCTTTTGTATTGTAGTCGAACTACAACTCTTCAATTCAGCAGTAACTTGAAGAGTTCTACTTCAAGTGAGACTCCTTCTTCAAGTAAAACTCCTTGCCTCTTTAGACTCCTTCTTCAAATCAAACTCATTGATTATTTTTCTTCAATTCATCACTAGTTTGATTCCTTGCATTTTATCACAAAATTAACATTATCCATTTTTTTAATTTTTGCACTCTTGTCTTTATTTGTTTTGAAAGCTTTCTAGAATTCAAATGCTCAATGACAGTGTACTTATGGACCATGTTGACTGACGTGTTTCATCTTTCTTTGTCAATCATCAAAACTTGTTAAATCCCAATACAAAGGATTTTTATCTTGATATTATATTTTGATGAACTTGATCTTGACTTGTACTTGAATTTAAGGGATTGAAGCTTGATCCTTAATCTAATGGTCTTGATCTTGACTTGGTGATTGAATTCAAGGGTGTTTGATCTTGATGTTGAATCTTTGTCTTGATCTCTAGAACTAGTAGAGAAATACTTGAGTGCATGAATGTTTGTAGCTTGTAGTGAAATTATGGTATTTGATCCACGAGCTCTCTTTGGCTTATTGTTAGAATTCTAGTGTCTTTTTTAGATTATGAAGACTCATTTTATAGTTGTGGAATAGAAGAGTTGTGATGAGGATAAATTATTTTCGACCAATCAGATTGAAGTTGACATGGTGACATTTGATTGGTCAGAACATGTCACTTGTTCATATGGTGTATATTCATTGACATTTGATTTGATTAGGCAATATGCTATGTCATTTTGATATACGATATGATCCTATTGGCTCCTTCAATTTACTTGGCATACCGCACCATTTGACACGTGACATCAAACTAGACCTCTAAGATAAGATGACTTTAATGGGCTAGACGAATGAAATTGGACTTTGATTGAATTTATATTGATTGGACTTAAATAATTTATTTAATTATATTAATTCATATTTATTTAGACTAATATATTTTAAATTTAATATAATCTTTATTTTCTACAAATTTAAATTCAATAAAATTTCATTATCCACATGTCCAATCTTAACAGAAGACAATTGACAGAAATACATTAAAGTTGCATAACTTAACTTAATCATAATGTCATTTTGAATAATTATGTTAGTATGTTATAATTATAGGCTAATTGTGTTAGTAATTCAACAATAGCTATTTTGGTAAGTGTAAACACTATTCCAAGGTAACAATTAACATAATTGTAGAGCTAGCAACAAGGAATGTATATTAAGAAAGATAAATATAGTCAAACATGGGTGGACATAAGTGAACTACTTCTAATCAATTTAACAAAAAAATATTTATAAATAAGATTAAAAAAATGCTTCACTCAATAATATTGTTAATAACAATAGTGAACAACTATTTTTTCTTAATTTGTAGTTCTGGCGAACGGAGGTAGAAAGGCTGAGACAACAATTGGATGATCTTCAAGAAAATTACTGGTAATTTCACAAATTACATTTGCCAAGAGCATCCACAATACCCCTCATCTAACTAAGTTATGTTTAGTGAAGTTATTCTAATGTATATGCACATTATGTCAAAATATTTAGTGGAATTCTTGTAAGTGAAAATAGTAACTATAACATGACATTCTAACCATTTTTTACCATGCATATAGATAATTCTATTCAACCTTGGTTGTGATCACAAATATTAAGAACATTTAAAAACTAGGTGAATTTTTATATGAAAGATCATACCTTTGTGAAGAAAAGGATGTACTCTACTTTAACGATCCAACTTTGGGTTCGCACAAGTATACACCTAAACTTGTATAAATTTTAACAAATAGACAGATGAGTGATACGTGACATAATATTAATATGACACCACGTAGGATGAAAATTGTCATGTAGAATGTCACATAGGACTCGTGTGACTATTTGTTAAATTTTATACAAGTTTAAGTGCTTACTTTTGCACATCCAAAGTTGGAGAGCATAAATATGAGCTAAAACCAAGTTAAAAGGCATATTTAAGACAAAAAGTCAACTTAAAGTGAAATCAAAAGTAGTTATTATGTTGATTGTGTTTGGTTATGAGCAAAGACCTACGAAAGAAGAAATTAGGCAATGATGGATTAGAGGTACAAAATGTGTACATTACAAAGAAAAATATTGCAGGAGATTGAAGGGGGGAGAACTTTGTGGCATGAGAATAAGCGATCTTCACAATCTGGAAAATGAACTGGAGATGAGTTTGAAGAATATCCGCATTAAGAAGGTGAGTATCCAATTTAACGGCATAATACATAAATATCGATGAGATGTATTATGCCTTATTTAACATCAAGATTCAACGATCACACTTGTGCAGCAAAATATGTTAACTGATGAGATAGAAGAATTAAATCGAAAGGTTAATTTTCAATCGATAATATTTAGTACTCCAATCCCAAATTTTTTTTGATATATATTTGTAAATACTAAGTACTCCTGCAATACTTTAATTTGCAGAGTGCTGTTATTGGTCATGAAAATGTGGAATTGTCTAACAAGGTAACTCTCATCCACCAAGAAAATAGACAACTTCATAACAAGGTACTACTATATTAGAAAACAAATTAAAGATGCCTTTTCTACTTCATTCATATTAGGATTGTGTGAAAGGACAAATTAAAATAATTGTTTTTTTCTGATCAGGTTTATCGAGAAACTGACAAGATAAAATTAGAAGAAGGAAGTTGCAGTGTACATACTTTAGAAAAGGAATCAAGTAGTGTTCCATTACAACTAAATGTCAATAGAGCAGTACAAGAATGCGAAATTAGTTTGGGGTAATATTCTCTGAAATTCTATATATATAGATAACTCAAACAATATTTGAATGCATGTGTTGATTGAAACACATCACTCATGATCAGGTTACAACTGCAGTAGCCCATTCAAGGAACTCTAGCTAGCAAAAAGCATGACCAAAGTTAATGCCTCAAAAAAACTACAACCAAAATATTGTATAACACATACAATTTGGCTGGATTAGCAACTTGCACATTTAAATTATGTTGTGTTTATATCACTTGTGTGGACGTTTTCCCCCTGTGCTTACATATCAACTATCACCATTCACCACCCTCTTTTTCCATGAGACAAAGAGAGTAGTCTCACCTCCTTGATGTAAATGTAAATAAGCTTGCACGTGACTTTTTGTTATCAACAACCAATTTTCACATGCTCATATACAATTACTACTATTTATTTCCGCACTGTATGTTTTGTTATTTTATTTTTCAAATTTATTATGTCTTCTTATACTTGTATAAAATGTTACATCTCTTACATCAATACCAAAGAAGGCTAAAACCATTACCGGTAGTAATTAGTTGTCATTGGATCTAATGTCGCTAAAGGCTTTAGGGACATTTAGAAAAAGTGTTAATTCCCACTAAAAATACATTTTTAGTGACAATCAAGTTATTGTCATTAATTAGTTGCCACTATAGATCATTTCTGGTATACTAATTGAAGTGATTATCCTCCCTTACTTCCCAACAATATTGTGTCACAACCCGGGGCACCCCCTAGATGTAACATGGCGTATAGGACCCCGAGAGGCCCCATACAAGCCATTTAGCAATCATAACATAGGAAATAGAGCAAAAGAAGTAAAGACAATATTTCAAGTCCAACATTTTATAAAGAAAAGCGGAAGTCTAAAACACTTTGTCTCAATAGCCATCAGATACAATAGAATGAGATTGGGCCTAGCTCATACATCATGTTCAAAACTGAAAAAATAAGAAGGAAACTAGGAACAATGAAAATCATCCTCGAAGCATGAGGACTCACCAAGCTTAGAAATCAACCGAGTCAACCTTTAGTCACTAAACTAAGAACCCTGAATATCGGACTCTACAATTGGGGAAATGTAGGCAAGAGTATGTGTTAGTACAAAACAATGTACCAAGTATGATAGCCATGCATAAAACATTTAAGTCGTGATAAAACGGGACATTTCATAACATGCAATTGACCAAACTAAAACATGATATAAGAAGTTTAGAAAACATAAAAACATGGTCAATGCAAGCTAACATCTCTAAAACCATTGAACACATATGAGATACTTCCTGAAGTAACCTTAGTTTATTATTAATGTGGGAAGTAGTTATTTTCTTAACTTGTTCTTATTATCCATGAAAGGGCACGTCACCTTGCCAGTCCAAGCTATCCATGGAAAGATATCATTCAATAACCAATCCAAGCTAAGTCATAAGACATCCATGGAAAGGTACAATTAAGTATCCAATCCAAGCTATTCCATGGAAAGGTACAATTAAGTATTCAATCAAAGCTATACATGGAAAGGTACAATTAGGTATCCAATCCAAGCTATCTATGGAAAGGTACAATTAAGTATCCAATCCAAGCTATCCATAGAAAGGTACAATTAAGTATCCAATCCAAGCTATCCATAGAAAGGTACAATTAAGTATCCAATCCAAGCTATCCATGGAAAGGTACAATTAAGTATCCAATCCAAGCTATCCATGCAAAGGTACAGTTAGTACGCTCCGTTTGCCCATCGGTTTGGGGATGAAAGGCCACACTATGCTTAACCCGAGTACCAAGACCCTTTTGGAAAGATTTCCAAAACTAAGAGGTGAATTGGGCCCACGATCAGAAATAATGGACAAAGGCACTCCGTGCAACCTTACAATTTCCCTCAAATCATCAACATGAGGAACACACAAACGACTTTGTTATCTAAGCACACCATCTCCCCCTCGGGAGAAAGCCTTTACGGACTTCCTAAGCACCGGTTCTTTTAATTCTACTAAGGTCGGATCAAGACATTACTTAGCTTTCACATTCGTCACTAGAGACGATTCTAAACTATAGTGAACTATAACACCACCTTTGGTAGAGTCTACTAACTGAACATATTAAGGTATTATCTAAACACCCTATTCATCAAATCCATACATGCCACCGGAGCATTATTCAATTCAAACGACATCACCAAAAACTCATAATGACCATACCGGGTTCTAAAAGCTATTTTTGGAATATCATTTTTCTTAACCCTAACTAGATGGTACAAGAAACCCTTAGAAATAATATTTCTAGCTTTAAGACAATAAATAAATCGACCTTTTGGCATAGAATTTCCCCCCTTCCATTCTAGGACATGCTCATTCGGGAGCTGAAACTTGACTACGACGAGTTCTACAATCAATAGAAGCATAACAAGAGTGCAACCGATCCATACCAACGATACTATCAAGATCTAGCATATCAAGCTCTACCAAATCAACTAGAGTAACTCTATGGAATAAGCAAACGGGACACTTTCTATAGACCCTCTGAGCCATCACAAAATCACCAATAGGAGTAGACACCGGAAAAGGATCTAACAACGCATCAAATCTCATAGCCATATATAGTGTCACAAAAGACAAAGTAGCACCGGGATCAAGTAAATCATAAACATCTAATTGAAAGACTTTCAACATACTGGTAACCACATCGGGAGAACTCTTTTGTTCACCATGAGTCTGAAGAGCATAAAACCTATTTTGCTTGGGAGCATTAGTACCTAAACCACTTGGACCGAATGAAAGATAGGGTTGAGCCCTACGACGAATATCTCCCTCATCTTTAGCAATTGAAGGACAATGCCTTATCATGTGGTCTATCTTACCACAACCAAAACAAGCATTGGAACCCGCTGGGCATTCTCCCTCATGCTTTCTTCCACACTTAGCACAATTGGGCAATAAAGACCCACTACTATTTCCTCCTTTAGGCTTAGGGTTAGACACCCTCTCATTGTTAAACCTTTGAGGATCATTTAGAGAACCTTGCCCGGGAATCCTTCGTCGAGACTTTGAATGACCACGTCTACCGGACCTACAATTACTATCCTCGGTTCTTGCCCTTTTTAGTTTTTTAGACCTTTATTTCGGAGGATTTCTCCTGGTGAAGTTCCTTACTCTATGTGCCATCGTACCCACATTTGGGTTCATGAAGACCACAACTTTCCTATTAGCCTGGGCCGTCACAACTTGAGCCCACATTAGAAAAACAGCCATAAACTCCACATTAGTTACTTGCTCGGCCAAAGGGTCGACCGGAGCTTGAGAAACTTGGGCAGGAGCTTCTTGTTCCACATTGTCTCCCTCACTCATTCTAGCAAAAGTTCTTCGAGTAGTCATATCATGTAGAGCACCGGGTAAAGATTAGGAAAAAAACCTTATAGAGTTAAACTTATCGCACGACTTAATGGTAATGAAAGAAGTGGAGTTTCCTAATCATCTTGTAGCCTCTAATTCATAAATGTAGCGCGCTTCACACTCATGAACAAGACTCTACTCGACGTGACTTATGAGACATCCTAGGACCATTCTAAACCTTGTGCTCTAGTTACTAAGTTTGTCACAACCCAGGGGTACCTCCTAGATGTAACATGGCGTATAGGATCCCGAGAGGCCCCATACAAGCCACTTAGCATTCATAACACATGAAATAGAACATAAGAAGTAAATACAACATTTAAAGTCCAACATTTTATAGAGGAAAGCGGAAGTCTAAAACACTTTGTCTCAATAGCCATCTAATACAATAGAATGAGATTTGGCCTAGCCCATACATCATGTTCAAAACTAAAAATAAGAAGGAAACTAGGAACAATGAAAATTTGTCCTCGAAGCATGAGGACTCACCAAGCTCGAAAATCAACTAAGTCAACCTCTAGCCACGAAACTGAGAACCTTGAATATCAGACCCTACAATCACGGAAATGTAGGCAAGAGTATGTGTTAGTACAAAACAACATACCAAATATGATAGTCATGCATAAAACATTTAAGTCGTGCTAAAACGGGACATTTCATAACATGCAATTGACAAAGCTAAAACATGATATAAGAAGTTTAGAAAACATAAGTCATAAAACATGGTCAATGCAAGCTTAACATCTTTAAATCCTTTGAACACATATGAGATACTTCTTGAAGTAACCTTAGTTCATTATTAATGTGGGAAGTAGTTATTTTCTTAACTTGTTCTTATTATCCATGGAAGGGCACATCATCTTGTCAGTCCAAGCTATCCTTGGAAAGATATCATTTAATAACCAATCCAAGATAATTCATAAGACATCCATGGAAAGGTACAATTAAGTATCCAATCCAAGCTATCCATGGAAATGTACAATTAAGTATCCAATCCGAGCTATCCATGGAAAGGTACTATTAAGTATCCAATTCAAGCTATCCATGGAAAGGTACAATTAAGTATCCCATCCAAGCTATCCATGAAAAGGTACAATTAAGTTATCAAGCCCCGAGGCTACCCCCCATGATGCGTACACGGGACCTGGGATCATGAGTGACCCTAAGTTAACCCTGAGCTGGCATATCATAAGCATACTAGATAAACTAATTAAAGAAAATACTGTGTGTAAGCTTAAAACATCATTAAACTGAAATGATAAGGAATACCCATTACTATCTTAATAAATAATCTGTGAGTTCAATGGCAATTGAAATATAAAACTCCAAAGCTGAAACTTCATCTAACTATGTCTGAAATAAAGCCTCTAACTGACTACAGATGCGGGGACATGCCCCAGCTAAATCTAGCAAAACTGGAACTAAAGACTGAAAGTAGAAAAATAAACATGTCAATTGTCCTCGAAGAATGAGGACTCACCACTGATGCTGCTGAACTGAAGATTGGGAACCGATCTATGGGTGATTTGAATTCTAAGGACCCAGACCTACATCACGAGAACATGTAGCGCAAAGTATGCGTTAGTACTTGAAAGGTATTGAGCATGCAAGATAGAATAAAAGCTGAACAAAACATATAACTGAACAAAGCATACTGAGCAATGATATAAGATGAACATGATATTTTATACTAAAAATATTAAACATGAAGTAACTGAATGCAATGACCAAGTTTATAACATGCTGAATCTAAAAACTAAACTGTGGCTGGTAACCTGGTCAATGAACTAGAATCTGACTGTGGGAGCTACTAATAACCGATATAAAACCACATGAACCAAACGTGGAGTCTGATGTATATGCCCCATCGAGAGGACCCAATATACCCTGCCAGAGGTATAGAGGCATGATTGGAGTGATCACTAAATTGATACCCATAGAGGGGACTTATAAACCTACGGGGGCATGTAGTTCTGGGACTATTAGCATGATTGACCCTAGTCAAACTCGGTATTTAAGCCTACTCCCAATAGAATGCATTAAAATACAATATAACTAAAATAAACTTGATAGCTCGATATTCTGAAATGCTGACTGAAAATGCATCATTAATGTACTGATAATGAAACATTCTTAACTAAGTCATGTATATCTAAGTATTTGGACCTAGCAACTGTAATTCATGAACTAAATGAATCTACACAACTAGGGTTCTGAGTTTCAAGCAAGAACTAAGCAATAATTCCGCAAAAACATGATAATCTGATTTGGATTAGTCTAACAACAGAATCACAACATACATTCTAAAATTCTAGAAACCCTAGGTCTAACATGATGTAGAGAATCAAGAATTTGACTGAATTCTAGGGACCTAATGGGTGAAAGGAACCCACTAGTGAAATCCCATATACCTTGTGATGAATTCCATGGAGAAATATTTCAATTTTGGGGATGAAATTGATGAAAACCTGTTGTGTTCTTGGAGAGGGGTTTGGTCGACTCTTTCTTGTTCTTTTCGTTCAACTTGATGATGTTTTGGAGAATGAGTTGACTAGGGTAAGTTCTAATTAAGTTACTAGGCTAAAACTGACCAAACCTATGTAGTTTAGGGATTAAACGACGTAGTGTAGGGGTCGCATAGGGACCCCTGACTTAAAAGTTATCGAGGCCAACTGACGGACCGTGGATGGATCGACTCAAGAGTTGGGGTTTCGGAGATTGAATCCTTAACCTGAACTAGATGATAGAGATAACCCTTAGAGATTTTGTTTCTAGCCTTAAGGTAAGAAATGAAACAACCCATAGGCGCTAAGCTACTACCCTTCCATTCTAAGATTGGTTCATCTGGAAACTGAAAACGAACGATCCTAATTATATAGTCGACTGAGGCATAACATGAATGTAACCAATCTATGCCTAGAATGATATCAAAGTCTTCCATTTCTAACTCTACAAGATCTGCTGAGGTAACTTTTTGAGACTGAAAATGATTCTTAGACTGAAAAGGATTCTGATAGAGTTTCTGGACTGACATTGAAATTGGCTGTTATATAAGGAGTTACAAAGGAAAGAGTAGCCCCTGGATCTAACAAAACATAAACATCTAAATGAAAGACTCGTAACGTACCAGTGACCACATCAGGAGAATCTTCCTGATCCTGGTGAGCTTGAAGAGCATACAACCTATTATGGCGTTGACCGCCACCTGTACCAAATAAGTTACCTTGCTGAATCAGGTGACTTGCTGGTGCTGCTGAAGTTGTAGACTGAGCTCTACAATTATTACCTCCTTGACTCTGATTAGAAGAAGGACAATCTCTCAACCTGTGACCTGTCTGACCACACCCAAAACATCCTTCCTTCCCTGCAAGACAATCGCCTAGATGGTTCTTACCACACTTTGGACAAGTTAGGTAGGTTCTGGTTCCTGAAACACTCTCTGAGATTTAGAGTTTGATGCCCTACCTTTCTGATCCCGTTGAAACCTGAAAGATAGAACACTAGCTGATGAAGGTATTGGAGCTGAAGATTTCTGCTAGAACTGAGAGCGATTTCCACCACCCAATTTTTGCTGAGAATACTCATAGTTTCCTGTCCTAGCCTTCTTATTATCCTTAGTATGTTCCCTAAGCTTATCTCCCTCAACCTGTTGAGCATGGGTTATAAGCCTAGAGATATTCATATTTTCCAGCAACATAGTATTTCTGCATTCTGTTTTCACTAAGTCTGACACTCCATACAGAAACTTATTCATTTGTGCCCTTGGATCAGCAACCATCTGAGGAGCATACCTGGAGAGTTGGGTGAACTTTAGTCCGTACTCTTGGACTGACATGCTACCTTGCCTCAAATTCATGAACTCCTGAGCTTTTGCCTCCCTCAACCCTCTTGGGAAGAACTTGTCCAGAAAAGTCTCACTAAAACACACCCAAGTGATAGGAACTGCATCCGTACCCCTATTTTCTTTCCATTGAGTAAACCAGATGTAAGCTACATCCTTAAGTTGGTAGGATGCCAATTCTACCCTATGATTTCTAGTCACTTGCATCACTTCAAATATTTTCTTGACCTCATCAATGAAGTTTTGGGGATCCTCACCAACCTGTGACCCTAGAAACTTAGGTGGATTCATCCTAAAGAAATCCCAAACTCTAGTTGCATTTGACCCAACATTAGTATTAGTAGGAACTGGGCCTGCTGATTTTTCTGTTTTGTCACACTTTGAGCCAAAAACTGAATGGCATTCCAAAACTCTGCATTCTAAACTTCCTGATCTGGGACTGGAGGAGTTGTGTTAGCATTGCGTGCATTAGCATTCCTTCCATAAGCTCTACGAGAAGGCATGATCTGAAAATATATAAATTAGAAAGAGAGATCATACCAACGCACGATAAGAATATCAATAAAGTGAAGTTTTCCTAAAACACTTCGTAGCCTCCCTCTCATTAGATGTGGTGCACTTCACTTTGAAAAGGACTCTACTTAGTGCAGATTTTCAGACATCCTAGGAAACTTGAACCTAATGCTCTGATACCAAGTTTGTCACACCCCGAGACTACCCCCAAGATGTGAACACAAGACCTAGGATCACCAATGACCCCAAGCTAACCCTGAGCTAGCATATCATATGCATACTAGATAAACTAATTAAAGAAAATACTGTGCGGAAGCTTAAAACATCATAAAACTTAAATGATGGGGAATACCCATTACAATCTAAATAAATAATCTTTGAGTTCAATGACAGCTAAAATATCAAACTCCAAAGCTAAAACTTAATCTAACTATGTCTGAAATAAAGTCTCTAGATATTGGGACATGCCCTAGCTAAATCTAGAAAAATTGGAACTAAAGACTGAAAGTAGAAAAATAAACATGTCAATCGTCCTCGAAGAATGAGGACTCACCACTGATGCTGCTGAACTGAAGATCGAGAACTGATCTATGCGTGATCTGAATGCTGATGACCCGAACCTACATCACGAAAAGATGTAGCACAGAGTATGCGTCAATACTTATAATAGAACAAAACATATAACTGAACAAAGCATACTGAGCAATGATATAAGATGAACATGATATTTTATACTGAAAATACTGAACATGAACTAACTAAATGCAATGACCATGTTTATAACATGCTGAATCTAAATACTGAACTGTGACTGGTAACCTGGTCAATGCACTAGAATCTGACTGTGGGAGCTACTAATAACCGACATAAAACCACGTGAGCTAAACGTGGAGTTCGATGTATACGCCCCATCGAAAGGACCCAATATACCCTGCCAGAGGTATAGAGGGATGACTGGTGTGATCACTAAATTGATGCCCACAGAGGGGACTTATAAACCTACAGAGGCACGTAGTTCTGGGACTATAAGGGTGACTGACCCTACTCCAACTCGATATTTAAGAATACTCCCAATAGAATTCATAAAATACAATATAACTGAAATAAAATTGATAGTTCGATATTCTGAAATGCTAACTGAAAATGCATCATTAATGTACTGATAATGAAACATTCTTAACTAAGACATGTATATCTGAGTATTTGGACCTATCAAGTGTAATTCATGAACTAAATGAATCTATACAACTAGGGTTTTGAGTTTCAAGCAAGAACTAAGCAACAATTCCATGAAAACATGATAATCTGATTTGGATTAGTCTAACAACTTAATCACAACATACATTCTGAAATTCTAGAAACTGTAGGTCTATCATGAGGTAAAGAATCAAGAATCTAACTGAATTCTAGGGACCTAATGGGTAAAGGTAACCCACTAGTGAAATTTGACATACCTGGTGATGAATTCCACAGAGAAATCTTTCGATTTTGAGGTTGATACTGATGAAAACCTGCTATATTCATGGAGAGAGGTTTGGTCAACTCTTTCTCCTTCTTTTCGTTCAACTTGATGAATTTTTGGGGAATAAGTTGACTAGGGTAAGTTCTAATTAAGTTACTAGGCTAAAATTGACCAAAACTACATAGTTTAGGGGTTAAACGACGTAGTTTAGGGGTCCAATGCATAGGGAAAAAACCGAACAACCCCTGACTTAAAAGCTGCCGGGGCCAACCAACGGACTGACCGAGAGACCGTGGATGGACTGACGGTTTGTTCTGGTCTACCGTCACTTGGCTTCAGAGAATGGGTTCTGGTGGTCTCGATCCACGGACCAGGACCACGACTTGTGGTCTGACCTATGGTCTGTGGGTCTGATCGTGGGTCAACCCTCAGACAAATTTCTTGGACTTTTTGGGGAGGGGTTGCAGGTGGCCATCCACGGACCCCACCTACGGTCCGTGGGTCACCCTACTATCCGTGGGTGGTGCCCGTTAGTTGCACCTGCAACTTCTGAAATATGAATTCTGGTCTGTCTAGGATACAAGGTGTTACATAAGTATCCAATCCACTATCCATGGAAAGGTACAATTAAGTATCTAATCCAAGCTATCCATGGAAAGGTACAATTAAGTATCCAATCCAAGCTATCCATGGAAAGGTAAAATTAAGTACCCAATCCAAGCTATCCATGGAAAGGTACAATTAAGTATCCAATCCACACTATGTTTCATTAGGATAGTTCTTTATCTTTGATTCAATTAGGTGAGAAGACGTTTCACAATCATACTTCCACGTTGTTCATGAGAAACTCCTTTCAATAACACAATAACAACATTATCATTGATACTTTACTCTCAAGCATCCTTAAAATATTTACATAGATTTCATAAGAACATGTATAATCTCATAATTAACCTTTAAAGGTTCAAAACCTACTTTCAATCACCACGTCTAGAAAATAAGGATTAGATATGGATTTCATCATAAATTCATGTGACTCCATCATGCTTGATTTCATAAAACTCCTCTTTCATAAGCAAAGACCCACATCATATCATCATAATTGGGAAAATATGGGATTTACATGGGTTCATGGGAAAATCATCATAAAATCATAGTATTTCATCAATTCATGCATACATAATTCAATTATTTAAATCAATAATGGAGAGAACCCATGGGAATTTAAGAAAACCCTAACTTAATTGGAGATTTCTATCTTTGAAAATAGGAGAATTTGGGAACTCCATGGATGGAAGGGATCCGTGGATGAAAACTATCATACTTTGAAGCCAATTGCTAATCTTCAATGGAGGAATTGAGACTTGACTTGAAACCCTAGGTTGAATCCTTCTTCTTCAAGCTTTCTAGAGAGAGAATTATTGGAGAGTTCTTCTTTTGGTGAATTTGGAGAGAATGAAGTGAATGGGCTAATTTGGGTGTTTAAAACACTCATATAAGGGTCTTAGTGAAGGGCAAAATGACTCTGACTTAAAAAATGAAACAAGGCACGTTGGAGCTCGCAAAAGGCCACTCAGCGACTCACCAAGTGAGCCTTTAGCTCACCGAAATTTACAATGAGTCGACTTGGGGGCTAAGTCAACTGAGGCGATGGGGATTCGACTTTGGTGACATGCCGAACAGAACGGCAAACTCGACTTAGCTCGCCTAAAGTTCCAGAACATTGGATGCTGAAATCGAGCAAAAAAGGTGAGGAGCTCTACTCGTTGGCAGATTGCTAAGTCGACTTGGCGTTATCAACTTACTTCGCCGAATCGACTATGAAGTGAATATTTTCTCTTCTCTAAATTCGAGGTGTCATAGATTTGGTCTTAGAACAATTTGTCTTGAGGGACCTGTGAAAAACCCCAAATTTTCAAGACTAAAAAAAATGAGTTTTTAGAATGAAATGGATATGATAGAAATTAATCATTATAGCTATCAGAATGATGTGTTAGAAAAGTACCAATTTCAAGAAATTGTATTGGTAGGCGAAATTACCAAGTTTTCAAAAGTTTAAAAAGTTTTGAAGAGTTTTTTTTTTGGAAAGATACCAACAAGAGAGTCAACCCTAACAAAGTAGTTGCTCCACGACAACGAAGTTTGAATAGAAAAGTAGTAGATTATAATTTAACCATGAGAAAAATGAATGAAAAATCTACAATCTCATCTTTCAAAGGAATTATGAAAATATTTTTGAGAAGGTATCATTTTACGAAACTCAAGAAAAGATAAATATGATTATGGTTGTAAAGATGAGAAAGCATATTGTCAAATCTCACGACACTAGCTTCAATGAAATTTTAAAAAAGTGATTCTTGAAAAAAAAATGCTTCTAAATGCGATCTATTGTTGTAGAACCTAAAATTTATTTTACAATGAATAAAATAATTGAGAAAATGGTAAAGAAGAACTCCTCATGTTATTGAGAAATATTCAATATAGGAGAACATTAGCGAAGATGAATGTTTGATGAAACTGATAATGCGTATTCTAAAGCACATTTTGTAAAATGACAACTTCAATCTCAAGAAGAAAACATCTTCTAAATATACGAGGAGCAGAGCAAATGAGAATATAAGGGTATTCCTTAAAAGAATAAATAAAAACCATCCAAACTCTATAGAAGATCGTTGTTATACAATTTTTGAAGAGATGAGGAACAAAAAAAATTGAGAAATGATGAATATTTTGTGGATTTCAACTACAAAGTTCAAGGGAAGTATTGAGATGTGAACCTTGTCTTGAAAGAAGAATGAAACTTTAATTTGCGAGATACAAGAATTTAGTTAACTTGTGGATTTAAGATAAAAATAATAATATGAGAGACTTATATAGTTAACTACATGTATTTGAGAAAAATGAAGATTAATGTAATTAAGGAAACAACACATAAAATAGACCCAAAAAATGAAAGTAATAACGTGAATCGCCCCATCCCAAAGTAATTTTTGGAAATACCCTATTGTTATGATGCAAGAATGGACCCAGAAGCTTAGAAAGAGTGTATTGTGTGCTTGAGGTATTGTACCGACTCATTAAGTTGATTAGGTTTTCATTTTAGAAAAATAGTATCATATTGTTCAGTTTAGCCCAATAAGTTTTTAAAGTCAATTTCTATTATTTTCCAAGTTGCCTGATATGTTTGAGGATTGAACACTTTAGGTCCAATGATGACAATTATGTTTTGTACTGTCTCCAAGGCATGCCTTGGATATTTAAGCATTGTAATTATCCTTGTTGCAGTTCATACATAGAATTGTTTAGCTAAATAGAAAATAGCTTGTCTCTTACTCTTTTCCTTTTCTCTTTCTTTTCTTTTCGTAGCTTCTTTGTTGTTTCATTTCTATTTTATTGATTTCTCATTGTTTTCTTAAGCTTAATTGCATAGTCTAGCATCAGAGCACAATCTTAAGCTATGTGGGTAGACTAATGGCTGAATGAAGAGAAATTAAGGACATTCTTGAAAGAATGACCATGAAGTTAGCTCACTTCTCAGTGAAGTAAAATCAAATAGAAGACCAACATGAAAAATCTTTTGTTGAGCTTAAGAAATCCTTATAGGTTGTGAAAAGGGGGATAAGTATAAAGCTACTAAGGAAAATGAAGGAAGTGGTGAGGTCTTCTCCTTCTGGCTAACCCATGTCTTGGGTTTCTGCTTCACACAGGAGGAACACTTGCTACGGTTACACATAGTGGATATCAGTTTGGAATGGGGTTTTTACCCCAATTTCAAACACCATTAAGAGGATCTATACATCAAAACCTTTCTATGAGGGGGTAGGATCTGCAGGGCATATGGGGCTAGGAACTTTAGTCCCATACCAGAGGCCTATTGGAGCATTAACTCAGATACCTTATGCAGGGTTTCATGGCCAGATACCAATAGGAGGTCTTGGAGGAGGAGCACCCTAACCTAACTTTCAAGGTCACTTCACTCACCCTATGTCTAGGCTATCCAAGATAGAATTTCCAAGGTTCAGCTGAACATATCTAAGGTCTTGGGTCTACAAGGTGGATCCGTTGTTTTTTCTCCGAATGAGATAGCTCCAATTTAGAAGGTATGAGTTGTTTCACTATGATTTGATGATTTAGGAATAAAATGGCACCTAGCTTACATCAAGCGTAGGTAACACCTACCATATCCTACTTGGGATGAGTATATGTATGCTCTCATGGAAAGATTTGGAGCTGAGTTTAAGGATTCCATGTCTGAACTTAAATTTGTTAAACAGTGTGGATCTATCAAGGATTATCAAAATGAGTTTGATAAGATCATGACTAGGCTAACAATCCTTCCAAAATATGCTATCAATAGTTTCATTACTGGTTTGAGATCTCGGATTGGTTTCACTGTTAAGCCATTTTCTCTACCTCAAGCTTATCAGTTGACTAGAAATACTGAAGCTTAAGTATAGTCTCAACTCAAGCTTACCATATTCTCTTCCTCTGCTAGTGGTTATCAGTACAAGAGTAAGCTTATCAGTTGGCTAGAAATACTAAAGCTCAAGTTTAGGCTCAATTCAAGCTTACTGGATTCTCTTCCTTTGCTAGTGGTTCTCAGTACAAGAGTAACTCATATAGATCCTTTTCAAAAGGTATGGATCCAGGAAGGATTATGACTAGGCTAATAGAGAATCACCTCTAAATTTGAATAAGAACAATAGCAAGAGATTATCACTTGCTGAGATGAATGAGAGAAGATAAAAAGGTATGTGCTTCTTCAGTGATAAAAATTTCTTCCTTTAGCACAAATGTGGAGGATCCAAGTCAGTGTATCTAATGGAGGTTGAAGATGAGGAGGAAGACCATGAAGAAAAAAAAAGGTGAAGATAGATGACCCTGAGCCAAAAGAAAAAAAAGGATAAAGGGAAGGTTTGTGAAATTTCAGTGCATGCACTCTAATTCCTACCTACCACACTTCAAGAGTGGAAGGGCATTGCCAGAAGAAACCGCTGCACATCTTGATTGATCGTGGTAGTTCTCATAACTTCATGGAGGAAGGTTTGGCAAGGGAACTCCAAGGAGATGTTGAAGTTGTGGGAACTCATGCCATTAATATAGCAGTTGGTCATGACAGGCATACAAATGAGTTGTGTAAATCCTTTTCTTGGATGATGCAGGGTACGGTGTATACAACTACCTTACTGTTGATACCACTTAGATCTTGTGACTTAATCTTGGAAGTAGAATGGTTTCTTCCTTTGGGTGATCTAAGTACGAATTTTAAGGAATTAACACTGGTTACACTTATCAGGGACATGATTACATATTGAAGGGAGTTGTAAACAAAGTAAAGTCTGCGGTAGCCAAGAAGTTGGATAAAATGGTTAAGGTAGGTGGTAAGCTATTATAAGGGTAATGCTAGTAGAAGAAGAATTGAAGATCAAATCAATAGTACTAGAGGCAATCTTGGCCATCACTGAAGAATATCCTTAGTTGTTTCCTAATTCAAAGGGGTTACTACCATCCAAAGGACCATTTTATCACAAGATACCTCTGTAATTTGGAAGTAATCTTGTGAATTTAAGGCCTTATAGGTATTCATCAGCGCATAAAAGGATGTTATTGAGAAATTGATCGCAAAAATGTTTGATCCAAGGCATTATATAACCCAGTTCCAATCCATATGCTTCACCAGTGGTGCTGATTGGCAAGAAAGATGGGAGTTGGAGGTTGTGTGTGGATTATTAAGGGCTCAATAAGGAAACAGTTAAGGACAAATTCTCGATCCCTATTATAAAAAAGCTGCTAGAAGAACTAGGTCGCTCTAACATCTATTCTAAGATAGATTTAAAGAGTAGGTTATCATCAAAGAAGGATGGCCAACGAGGACATTGTTAAGACAACCTTTACAACACATGCAAGCCATATGAGTATTTTTTCATACGCTTTAGGCTATCCAATGCTCCATCCTCCTTCCAAAGTTTGATAAATCATGTGTTTAAAGAGCACATTAGGAAGTTCATATTGGTCTTCTTTGATGATATTCTAGTGTTCAGCAAAAGTTTAACCAAACACCTGGTTCATCTTAGAATAACCTTCGAATTACTGATGAAACATAAGTTGTGTGTGAGGCAAGACAAATTCTCTTTTGGGGTTAGTACGGTTGAATATTTGGGACATGTTATATCTGCTAAAAGGGTGGCAGCTAATCCCAAGAAGATTAATATTGTCGGACAATAGCCATTACCTAAGAATTTGAGGGAACTTAGGGGGTTCCTAGGCTTGACAGGTTATTATAAGAGGTTTCTCAATCACTATAGAGTAATTATCAAGCCTTTGAATAATATAATGAAGGAAGATAGGTTCAAATGGTATGAAGGGGCATCTTAAGCTTTTGAAAAGCAAAAGTAAGCACAAACTTTAGCACTTGCTTTAACTTTGTCAAATAACTCTGTTGTGTTCATTGTCGTAATAAATGCATGTGACTGTGGAATTGGGACTATACTAATGCAGGAAGGGCAACCAATAGCCTATATAAGCTAAGGGATATCTGTGAGGTACCAAGGATTATATGTGTATGATAAGGAACTATTGACTTTGGTCTTAGCTGTGGCTAAATAGACACAATACTTGATGGGGAAGAAGTTCATTATGAGAACTAATCAAAGGGAATTGAAATTCTTACTAGGTCAGAAGCTACATACATGCTCTCATATGAAAGGATTTCTTAGTTGATGCAACTACATTTTGAGATTGAGTACAAGAAGAGAAGAGAGAACAAGGTAGCAGATTCCTTATCCACATTACAGCTAGGAGAGGTGACTACAATGGTTGTGATTTCTGGAATGACTAAAATTTTTCACAGATCAAGAATACTTGGGCTGAAGATCCTACTATTAAGGAGCTTTTGATCAAGGTAAAGTCTCAAGAAGAGGGGGTCAAGGAGTTTAAATTTGTAAATCAACAACTCACGAAAATCCAGTGTTGAGAAAAAAGATCCGCATAATGTGACATGAGAAACTTGTTGGTGGGCACTATTGAAATGACCCAAAAAGTTCTTAAAAATGTGCTTCGGAAGTTACCGGAAACTTGTTTAGCTATATATAAAAAAATCCGTTTCGTTTTTCAAAAATCCGACTTCATATTCTTGTTTAGGGGGTCAAATTGAGTGGGAATGGGTCTAACCCAAATTTTAGAGCAACTGTATCAAAATCCGAAATTTTCAAGTGAAGCCTTTTTCGAGGGTCTACTTTGGAGGGTCATATCTCCTAGCACACAAATTATTGGGTGGCCAATAACATATCCATGGAAAGCCCTTTGAGTTAGCTACCTAACGCACTTCGTTTCACCT
>JAJOOF010004780.1:0-51688 GCA_029582545.1 Solanum lignicaule | reverse complement strand
AATATAATCCCAGACGTCCAGCTGGAATAATCTAAGAAGATAAGAAGAAGGAGTCAAGAAGACGGAAGACAAAGATAAGAAGAAAACAAAAAAGAAGGTAGATATTTTGAAAAAGTGTAAAGAGATATGTAAAAAGTCATAAAAATGTGTATTGTAGTAAGTAATGTGTCATAAAATGTAGTATATAAGTCGTAAAGTAAATAGTAGTAAGCATGTGCATATTAGACAAGTGTAAAAGTTAGGTGTAAGTAAGTCTTAATAGGATAAAATAGGAACTATTCATGAATAGTAGTGAATAGTAGTAAATAGTAAGTGGACAGATGTAAAAAAATTATTATGTTTAGTCTAAAGTTATAAAATTTGCAACCCTATTAATTACAAAATATGACATTTACAAACAAAATACAAAGTACAAACTAACTAAATTTAACTACTTTCAATATCAAATTAGAAGGTCTTCCATCCCCTCTTTTCATTGAGCCCGTTGACGTTTTAAAAAATGGTATAAAACTCATACAATATAATGTTACAGATGCAAATTCGTAGAGACCCCCGATGATAGAAATAAGCAAGAAGGAACACGAAGCCATGAACATTGTTGTTGACCGTAACACCCTGTATTCGAAAACAAACCAAACCAGCAAATTTCCCGAAGTTGCCGGTACAACCCACGGACCCTAGGTAACCCACAATCCATCCTAGTGGTTCGTGGATGGCCACCTGCAGCCCTCCCCAGAATCAGCCCAAAAAATTTCTCTAAAGGCATGACCTATAGCCGTACCCACGGACCGTAGGTCAAACCACGGATCGTGGTCCAGGTCCATGGATCGAGACCTTAGAACCTGGTCTATGAAGTAGATCGACGGACTGACAGAATGGATCATAGATCAATCCACGGACCATCGATCAGTCCGTAGGTCAAGACCCTCAGGACCCCTTAGAACCCATCCTCTGAAGTCGATTGACGGACTGCCAGGATGGATCGTTGATCAGTCCACAGACCATCGATCAGTCCGTAGGTTGAGACCCTCAAGACCCCCCAGAACCCATCCTCTAAAGTCGATCGATGGACTGACATGACGAATCATGGATAAGTCCATGGATCGTCGATTAGTCCATAGGTCGAGAGCCCCAGACCCCCCAAAACCCATCGACGGCTTCAACAGATTTTATGTCAGGGGTTGTTTGGTCTTTTCCTTATGTGTTTGACCCCTAAACTACGTAGTTTTGGTCAGTTTTAGCCTTGTAAACAAATTAGAACCTAACCTAATCAATTATTCACCAAAAATTATCAAACTTAAAGTGAAATAGAGGAGAAAGTTGATCAGCCTAGTTCAAGAACGCAGCGAGTTTTAATCAATTCCAGCCTCAAAATCGAAAGATTTCTCTGTGAATTTCGTCACCAGGTATGTGGGATTTCACTAGTGACTTCCTTTCACCCATTAGGTCCCTAGAATTCAGTCAGAATCTTGATTCCCTTAATATTATCTAGACCTAGGGTTTCTTGAATGTTAGAAGTTGTTGGGTTTCAGCTGTTAGAATGATCCAAATCAGATTATCATGTTATTGCTTAGTTTCTTGTATGATATTCAGAACCCTAGTTGTGTAGATTCGTTTATTTCATGAATTACACATGTTAGGTCAATCTAAAAATGTATACATGCTTCAGTTTACAAATGTCACATTATCAGTTATAATTGTTGCATTGTCAGAGTTTGCATATTAGTAATTGAGCTATCTAGTACTTCAGCATTTTAGTCATAATATTGTTTATATATATATATATATATTCTAATTGGGAGTTGCTTAATACCGAGTGGACTAGGGTTTAGCGTACCCGAATAGTCCCAGAACTACGTGCCCCCGTAGGTTTGTAAGCTCCTTCTGTAGGCATTACATTTTAGTGGTCACGTGAGTCATGCCTCTATACCTCTGGAAAGGTATATTGGGTCCTCTCGATGGGGAATATACATCGGACTTCACATTTAGCTCATGTGGTTTTATGTTGGTTTTTAGTAGCTCCCATATAGTCAGATTCTATTGCATTGACCATATTATCAGTTACAGTCAGATTTCAGTCTCATCATGTTATAAACTTGGTCATTGCATTAAGTTAGTTCATGTTCAGTATTCTCAGTATAGTATCATGCTTATCTCTTATCATTGCTCAGATATATATTTTGGTTCAATTATCTTTATTGTTCAACTTTATTCTATCTTGCATCTCAATACCTTTCAAGTACTAACACATACTTTGCAATACATCTTCTCGTGATGTAGGTTCAGGTTCTCAGATTCCAGATCACGCATAGATCGGTTTCCAATTTTCAACTCAGCAGTATCAGTGGTGAGTCCTCATTCTCCGAGGACGACATACATGGTTCTTTTACTTTTAGTCTTTAGTTTCAGTTTTTGCTAGATTTAGTTGGGGCGTGTCCCGTACTTCTAGTCAGTTAGAGGCTATTTCAGACATAGTTAGATTCAGCTATAGCATTTGAGTTTGACTTTTCAATGTTGTTAAACTCTCTGTTTTTATATATTCAGATAGTTTATGGGTATTCCCCAGCATTTCAGTTTACATGATGATTTAGCTTCCGCACAATATCTCTTGTTTCAATTTATCTTTAAGTATGTTTATGATATGTCAGCACAGTTAGCTTTGGGTCACTCATAATCTAAGGTCCCGTGTCTGCGTTCTGGGGGTAGCTTCAGGGGGTGACATTGACTCCTCCTCCGTCTAGTGTTGTGCGTGCTTGAGGAGCCGTCATTTTTAAAAAAAAATCAAATTTATTAAATTTCACCGTGTGTTCGATTACGATTCTTGGTGCGTATTATATTTTTTTTTAAAACAAATCTTATGTGTGGCTACGCTCCTAGGAAAACAATTTTTTTTTTTGTAAAATTGATTACAAACACAATATCAAAGCAATAAATCATTAAATCGCATATTAACACCAAACAAAAAATGTATTCAATTAATAAAAATAGTTAAATAAAAGTTAATATACAAAGCTCGAATTATAAAAAGATGGATTTCCCCAACAGAGTCGCCTTATCTGTCACACATGTTGACCTTTCTTCTAGGTGTGACTGTCTTTTCGAAAAATAAAATTAAAAGGAAATTTTTTTTTTCAGACCAAAAAAAGGTCATTCATAACTATTATCATGATTAGTTAGGGTACAAATATATTATTTACAAAAATATGACATTTACAACAAAAAAATGACCAAGACCATTAATGACTATATTCAATCTAAAGTTAGGGAATTAGCAACACTATTAATTACAAAATATAACATTTACAAACAAAATACAAGATACAATCAAACCAAATTTAACTATTTCCTTTATCAATATGGAAGGTCTTCAATCCCTCTCTCCATTGAACCCATTGGAATTTTAAAAAGCGGTATAAAACTTCATACAATATAATGTTATAGTTGGCAAAGAGATCCCCGATGATAGAAATAAGCAAAAGGGAACACGAATCTATGAACACTCCGGTTGTTGACTTCCTCCTCCGGCTAGTGTTGTGCGTGCTTCAAAAGCTATACTTTTTTAAAAATAAAATATTTTAAATGTCACCTTGTGTTCAGTTATGATCCTTGGTGCATATTATTTTCATTTAAAAAATTCTTGTGAGAGTAGCAGCTACGCTCCTAGGCAAATCTTTTTTTTGTAAAATTAGTGACTAACAGAATATCAAAGCAATAAATCATTAAATAGCATATTAACTACAAAAAAAATGTTTCCAATTAGTAAAAATAGACAAATAAAGGTCAATATACCAAGCTCCAATTCTTTAAAAAAATCTTTCCCCAGCGGAGTCCCCTGATCTGTCAGACCTCTTCTTGACCATTCTTCGAGAT
Organism: Solanum lignicaule; assembly: GCA_029582545.1. Lineage (NCBI taxonomy): Eukaryota > Viridiplantae > Streptophyta > Magnoliopsida > Solanales > Solanaceae > Solanum > Solanum lignicaule. The sequence goes on along the minus strand of JAJOOF010004780.1, from coordinate 47,818 downwards.
GTGACGGTCTTTTTTGAAAATTAAAGTAAAAGAGAAAAATGTTTTTTTTTTCAAACCGAAAAAAGGTCATTCATAACTATTATTGTGATCAGATAGGGTATAAATATATTAGTTACAAAAATATGACATTTACAACAAAAAATGACGAAGGTCATTCATGACTATCAGTCTAAAGTTAGGAAATTAGCAACCTTATTGATTACAAAATATGATATTTACAAACAAAATATAAAATACAAACAAACTAAATTTAACTACTTCTAGTATCAAAAAAGAAGATCTTCCATCCCCTCTCTCTATCGATTCAGTTGGTGCTTTAAAGAGCGGTATAGAACTTCATACAGTATAATGCTACAAATGGCAAATACATTGAGATCCCTGATGACATAAATAAGTAAGAGAGAACACGAATTCATGAACACTCTAGTTGTTGACCTCCTCCTCCAACTAGAGTAGTGCGTGTTTGAGAAGCTTTCCTTTCTTTTTTTAAAATAAAATCTATTAAATGTCACAATGTGTTCAGATACAATCCTTGATGCGTATTATTATTTTATTTTATTTTAAAAGTCTTGTGTGCAGCTAGGCTTCTAACAAATAATATTTTTTTTTTGTAAAATAATTGACTAACACAATATCAAAGCACTAAATCATCAAATTACATATTAACAACAAACACAAAATTTATCTAATTTATAAAAATTGTCAAATAATACAAAACTATATTCTAAAAAAGGGGTTTCCCTAGCAGATCGCCACATCTGTCACACTTGCTCTTGACCTTTCATTGGGATTTGACGGTCTTTTTTGGAAAATAAAAGTAAAAGAGAAATTTGTTTCTTTTCAAACCAAATATAGGTTGTTCAAAACTATTGTCGTTATTAGTTAAGGTACAAATATATTAGTTAGAAAAATATGATTTTTTCAACAAAAAATAACTAATGTCATTCATGACTATGTTCGATCTAAAGTTAGAGAATTACCAACCTTATTAATTACAATATATGACATTTACAAATAAAATATAAAATACAAACAAACTAAATTTAACTATTTTCGGTATCAAATTGAAAGGTCTTCCATCCCCTCCCTCTAATGAGCCCGTTGACATTTTAAAGAGTGGTATAGAACTTCATCTAAAATAATGCTACAGGAAAAAATTCATAAAGACCTCGATGACAGAAATAAGTAAGAGAGAACACGAATTTATGAATAGTCCAGATGTAGATATCCTCCTCCGGCTAGTGTTGTGTGTGCTTGAGAAACTGTCATTTTAAAAAAAATTATTAAATGCCACCATTTGTTCAATAATGATCCTTGGTGCGTCTTAATTTTTAAAAAAAATAAAGAAGTGTTCTGTTCAGCTAAGCTTCTCGGCAAATATTTTTTTTTTGTAAAATTAGTGACTAACACAATATTAAAGCAATAAATTATTTAATAGCATTTTAACAATCTAACACAAAATGTTTCCAATTAATAATGGTCAATATACAATGCTCGAATTTTGAAAAAAAAAAAGTTTTGCCAGCATGTTGTCAGATCTGTCACATATATTCTTAAACTTTCTTCAAGATGTAATGGTCTTTTTAAAAAATAAAAGTTAATGAGAAAAACATTTTTTTTCAAACCGCAGAAAGGTCATTCATGACTATGTTAAGTTTAAAGTTAGGGAATTAGAAATCCTATTATTTACTAAATATGATCTTTACAAACAAAATACAAATAAATTTAATTCAACTACCTTCAACCCTCTCTCTATTGTGCCCGTTGGCGTTTAAAAAAAATAGTATAGAACTTCACACAGTATAATGCTTCAGATGGTAAAATAATAGATATCCCCGATAACATAAATAAAAAAGAGTGAATAAGAATCCTTGAATACTACGCATGTTGACCTTCAACTTCGGCCAGTGCTTAAGAGTGTCTATTTTTTAAAAATTAAAATTTATTATCTGCTGCCATATGTTCTGTTACCATTTTTTGTGGGTATTATTTTACTAAAAAAAAGTATTGTGTGCGACTATGTCCTTAGAAAATTCTTTTTTAAAAAAATATAAGTGATTAATACAATGTCAAAATAATAATTAATTAAATAGCAAAGTAACAACAAACACAAAATATATCTCATTAGATAAAAATAATCAAATAAATGAAAATATTTCTAATTTGAATTCTATAAAAAAGGGTTACTCCAGCGGAGTCACCAGATCTGTCATAAAAGAGAAAAAATGTCAAGTCCAAGATTATTAGCGTTATTAATTAGGATACAAATATATTAATTATAAGCATATAAAATTTACAACAAAATATGACCAAGGCAACTCATTCCTATGTTTAGTCTAAAGTTCGAGAATTAGCAACATTATTAAATTTAAAAATGATATTTGACAAACAAAATACAAAATACAAACACACTAAATTTTACGGTTTTCAGTATCAAATTGAAAAATTTATCACTCCTTCTATCTATAGAGCCAATTGGCATTTTAAAAAGCGATATAAAACTTTGTACAATATAATTCTACAGATGAGGAATCTATAGAGACCCACAATGACATAAATAAGAAAAAAAGTACACGAATTCATGAACACTCTGATTGTTAATCTTTTCCTTCGGCTAGTCATGCGCGTCCTTGAGAAGTCAACCATTTTTAAATAAAATTTATTAAATGTCACCATGTTTTTTGTTACGATCCTAGGTGCGTATTATTTCTTTTTTAAGAAAATTTCTGGTGTGTGGCTACATACTTAGGCAATTTTTTAAAATTAGTGACTAACACAATAACAAAGCAATAATTATTAAATAATATATTAACAACAAACATAAAATGTATTCAATTAATAAAAATAGTAAAATAAATGGCAATATACAAAATTCGAATTAAAAAAAATTGATTTTCTCCAGCGGAGTCGCTAGATTAGTTACACCTCTTTTGGACCTTTCTTGTTTGAATCATTAAAGTTACAGAGAAAAGTATTTTAATTTTCAAACCAAAGAAATGTTATTTATAATTATTGTCGTGATTAGTTAGGATACAAATATATTGGTTTTAAAATATGACTTTTACAACAAAAATGACAAAAGTCATGCATGAATACGTTCAGTTTAAAGTTAAAAAATTAGCAATTCTATTAATTATAAAATATGACATTTACAAAAAAAATATAAAATATAAACAAACTAAATTTAACTACTTCTAGAATCAAACATGAAGGTATTTCATGCCTCTCTCCATGATTTCATTAACGTTTTAAAGAGCAATATAAAATTTCATACAGTATAATGCTATGACAGCAAATTTATAGAGATCCCCAATAACATAAATAAGTAAGAGGGAACACGAATCCATCAACACTCAAGCTGGTGACCTCTTCCCCTGGCCAGTGTCGTGCGTGTGTTCCTGAGAAACTATCTTTTTCTTTAAAAACAAAATTTATGAAATGCCACAATTTGTTCAGTTTGGATTCTTGGTGCATATTTTTTTTTTAAAATAGAAGAATTGTGTGCGGCTGTGATTCTAGTGAAATAAATTTTTTTGTAAACTTAGTGAGTAATATAATAGCAATAAATCATTAAATAGCTTATTAACAACAAACATAAAAATTTTCCAATTAATAAAAATAGTCAAATAAATGTCAATATACAAATTTCAAAATTCTAAAAAAATAAGAATTCCCTAGTACAGTCGCCAGATCTATTACACCTTTTCTTGACCTTTTTCGGAATGTGACCGTCATTTTTTAAAATTAAAGTAATGAAAAAAATATGTTTCATTCATACCAAAAAAACTATTCACATGGCAATAATTATGGTACAAATATATTAATAACCAAATATGACATTTACAAATAAATACAAAATACAAACAGACTAAATTTAACAACTTCCAGTATCAAGCTCGTAGGTCCTCTATCCTCTCTTTCTATCTAGTCTGTTGACGTTTTAAACTGCTATAAATAAATCATACAGTATAATGTTATATATGAAAAGTCCATAGCAATTATGAATAACAGAAATAAGCAAAAGGGAACGTGAATCCATGAATACTTCGACGATTGTCCTCCTCCTGTGGCTAGTGTTGTACGTGCTTGAGAAATTATCTTTTTTTTAAAAATATTATTAAGTGACATCATGTGTTCGATTTTAATTCTTGGTGTGTATTAATTTGTATAGTTACATTCCTAGGCAATTATTTTTGGGTAAAATTGGTGACTTACACAATATTAAAGCAAAGATCATTAAATATACTATTAACAACAAACACAAAATATATCCAATTAATAAAAATAGTCAAATAAAGGTTAATAAATAAAGCTCAAATTCTTAAAAAAAGATTTCTCAGTGGAGTCGCCAAAACTATCACACCTCTTCGTGACTTATTTTCGAGATATGATAGTCTTATTTTAAAAATAAAAGATGAAAAGAAAAATATTTTTAGTTTCAAACCAAAGAAAGGATATTCATAACTATTATCGTAATTTATTAGGGTACAAAAATAGAATTTTACAATAAAAAATAACCAAAGTCATTCGTGACTATGTACAATCTAATGTGAGAGAATTAACAAACCTATTAATTACAAAATACTAAATACAAACAAACTAAATTTTAATACTTTCAATTTCAAACTAGGTCTTCCATCCCTTTTTCCATTGAGTCCATTGGCGTTTTAAAGAACCGTATTTAAATTTATATTTTATAATGTTATAGATAACAAATTCATAGAGACCCTTGGTGACAAAAATAAGTAATAGAAAACACAAATTCATGAACACTACGATCATCATGTATTCGGTTACGATACTTGGTTCATATTATTTTATTTTTTTTAAAAGAAGTCTTGTGTGTAGCTATGCTCCTAGGAAAAAAGTTATTTTTTCCGTAAAATTAGTAACTAACACAATATTAAAGCAATAAATCATTCAATAACATATTAACAACAAACACAAAAGGTATCCAATTAATTAAAATAGTCAAATAATGGTCAATATATAAAGCTCGAATTCTAAAATTAGGGGTTCTCCAAACGGAGTCCCCAGATTTGTCACACATCTTCTTGACCTTTTTTTAAATTGTGACGGTCTTTTAAAAAAAAAAAGTACAAGAAAAACAAATGTATTTTTTTCAAACCAAAGAAAGGTCATTCATAACTATATTCATGATTAGTTAGGGTACAAATATATTAATACATATATATTATCTTTACAAAAAAAAAAAAGACCAAGACCATTCATGACTATGTTCAGTGTAAAGTTAGGTAATTAGTAACCCTATTAACTACAAAATATGATAATTACAAACAAACTACTTCCAATAACAAACTGGAAGATATTTCACCCCTCTCTCCATTGAGCCCTTAGCGTTTTAAAGAGCGATATAAAATTTCATACAATATAATGCTACAGATGACAAATTCATAGAGACTCATGATGACATAAATAAGGAAGAGGAAAAACGAATACATGAACACTCAAGTTGATGACCTCCTCCCCTGGCCAGTGTTGTCCATGTTTGTAACGACATTTCCCGTCGTTATAGAAAAGCCAATGGTGAAAGAATTGGGGCCAGAAAACTTTTTCGTAGTACCTTCGAATTTCTCAACCTAGTCCAGATTTGGATGAAATCGGAGTCAATAAGGTGTAGGGAAATATGGTAATAATAGGGTGATTTATTTATAATTTTGATTACATGAGTAGTTAGATAAGTCGTTAAGAAATCCGTACGACTATACAGAATTGAATTCGGGTAAATAGAACTCCGGGAATCAATCTTAGCGTGGATGGTATTTTCTAAGCATCGTTGGTTAAATGTGTGTTGTGAAATGGGGTATTGGAATTATTAAAATAGCTCACTGTTTCACGCAAGCCACTTTGGCGAGGTTTTAGTTGCTCTGGCGGTGCTGCGGTAGCGGAGTAAGGGTCGCTGTGGCGGGCCAGACGTGACTTAAAGTCGTAAATAAACCTAAAAACGACTTTATTCTTCATTTTTTTATTTTTAGAGCTTAGGAACGAATACCAGACGACTCCTGATAGTTTTCCACCATTCTTGAGGCTAAAGGTAAGTTTTTCACTCCTCGAATCCATTTTTCGATCTATAGAACGAAATAAAATGGGTAATTATCGATAGGGGAGGGTTTTAATCTGGGAATTATGGTTGGAAAATCCCTAAATTTGGCATTAGGATCTTGGGTTTGGTCTAGGGTTATTGAGTTTGTTATAATCTAGATAATTAGACCTTTTATTGTTGATCCATGCGTATAAATTGTTGTTCATAGACCTAGAACAAGCGGAAATAATCCGGAAAGGGAAGATTCAAGTGCCTTAGGGGATTCAAGCTTGGATTCGAGGTAGGTGATGGTTGTGATTTCATGTCGGTGTGATATATGTTTGTAATTTCTCATTATAATGCATGTATGTATGCGAATGTTGCATTATTGATCATTCTAATCGTAAATGAGAATAATTGAATAATTGTATTCCATGAATCACCTCTTGTTGTATGATTGTGAGAATATACATTGTAATTGTGATTGTGGTTTGTTGAATGGACGGGTGTCACGATCCGACAGACTAACAGGGATCGGTTGCCACATTTCGGCATAAATATGGGATCGGTTGCCACGTTCCGGCATAAATATGAGATCGTTTGCCATATTCCGGTAAAAATATTAGATCGGGTACCACGTTCCGTTATGCTAACAGTTTGGGTGTGGGTTCCATGAGAGGACCATTAAATTGGGTTCAATGAGAGGACCATTGAATTGTGTTGTGTATCTACTTGTGATGATTACATTCATATCTAATGATGATTAATATTGGAAGACTATATGTTGCTCTAAATTGATAACCAATGGTATTATTGAGAATGTGGGATGCTACATTGATCCTAAAAAGATGACTAATATTGTATATGTTCGGTATATGCCTGTTTTATAATATTTTGGTTACTTGCATGTGTATCATTTATTGGGATAGCCGCGTGATCCTACCAGTACACTGTGGTTGTGTACTGATATTGCACTTGCTTGTTCTTTGTTGAGTACAGGGCATCTTCAGGTGGCTATTGATAGACTTTAGTTAGGTGACTAATGAGCGTGACCGGATTCAAGGGTGAGCCAGTTCTTTCAGGCTGCAATGGATCTCTTTTGTTTTAGTCAACTCTTTTAGGACTCAGACTATTTCTTAAAGGTGTTTTTAGTTTCGGGGTTGTACCCCTTGCTCTTAGACTTGCCGTTAGTAGAGTTTTGGTACATTAACTTTTCGATTCTAGGAGTTGTTCTTTTGCATTAGTTTGGCTAGTTTATTTAAACCTTTTGAGTTTATTGGAACTCTATATAATTTCTACATTTAAACCTGCTTCTGTATCTTTAAATGCCTTAGTGTTTGGTTGAGTTGTTTAGTTTGGGTTGTAGTAATGGTTCTCCTACCGAAGGGTTAGTGTGGTTGCCAATCATGACGGTATGAGTTGTGACAAAGTTGGTATCAGAGCCCTAGGTTCGTTGATCTCATTGTACCAAAACGAGTCTAGTAGAGTCTTGGGGAACGGTACGATGACGTCCGTACTATTCTTCGAGAGGCTATAGGATTTTTGGAAAAACTCACTTTTTTCTACTTCTTCTTGCTATGACTTGAATCCAATTGGTATCTGGGTGATACAAATTGATATCTTTCCTCCTTCACTCTATGGTCCAAACTAGAGCAACAAAAATGGTAACACCATCGCTAACAAGAGAGGATGTGTATAGACTACCGATAGTTGAATAGAGTCACTATTCAGAACAAGTGTCCATTGCCTCAGATAGATGATCTTTTTGACCAATTGCAAGGTGCATCCGTTTTCTCTAAAATTGATATAAGGTCTAGTTACTATCAGTTAAAGATTGAGGCGGTTAAGAATTGGGTTCGACCAAGTTCTATGATTGAAATTAGCAGTTTTGTGGGGCTCGCTAGCTACTGATGTCACTTGTGGTATGGGTTGAGTCCAATTGGTATCTCCTAATTCCAATTAATATCTCAATGAAATGAACTAGATGTCGTGGTCACGACTAAGGGGCCACAAGCAAAGAAAATTGGAAAGTGAGAAAGTTCCAATTAGTCTTTGGCCCTAGGGGTGGTGTGAATGCATGGATGATCAGGAATGGTCATCCATGGAGCAAAATAAGTAATTAAGAATTTGGACTTATCTGTGAATTGTATCTTGGAAACTTTGAATGCGTGCTTCTGGTAGTCTGAATTAACTGCGAATGTGAAGTTTTAATTGCTTGAATGTGATGAGGTGATTATGTACACAATAAATGTGTGTCTAAACTTTGATATGTACAATATGTTGGTCTGGTCGTTGAAGTTATGCAAGTTGTAAATACTTGAGTATCGTGAAACTCGTTGGGAAAAGAAGATCTTGACTAAGGATCGTGTGAGTGTTTGGGTGTATCCGTGGGTTGTGGTGCTGAATTAACAAAAATGAATTGGTTCGTGTATCGTGGGATTGACTGGGGGGTAGACAATGATTATCCTAGTTATGAGAATTATTCTAAAATTGCTAAGTAAAGCTGGGAACCGTTGTGGAATTTAGAAAAGAAAAGAACCCCAGAAAAATTATTGTCAGTGGTTTTGTTTCTGTTTTAGCCGCTGGGGCGGGACTTTTCCTGCCAAGGCAAGGACGCTAGTGTAGAATTCCTTCCACCAGAGCGGGACACGACGAGATTAAATCTCAAGCCTATCTCCTTTGTTTTCCTAGTCATAATTATGGACCCTGAATCGTACCCGAACTAACCCCGCGATCTAATTCAGTGTTCAGCAATCGAATATAAGTTATAAGGTGTGTTAAAATTGTGGAGAACCTGGGCATATGAGGAGGAAATCAGCGAAGCCGTGGAGGCCAGGGAAATGGTAATGCAAGTAGAGGAGTAGTGCAGCCACGCATTGAGGTTGCCCATCAAGAGGACAAGGCTTAGTTTTGGGTTTTTTCGGGTAAGACCGAGTTTGAGGGTGTGATACAGTGGTCACAAGAGCTACTCTTGTCTTTGCCCGGATGGCTATTGTTTTGTGTGATCTGGGTTCTACTTATTCGCATGTGTCAGTTCAATTGCCTTGGGATTTGATGTGGTTTGTGATATACTTGATGCCCCCATTCATGTTTCTACCCCAGTTGAAGAATCAATCATAGTCACCCATGTATATCGTGTTGTCCTGTTCTGTTTATGGATATTCAGAGTTGGGTTGATTTGGGTATGCTGGATATGACTGACTTGATATAATGTTAAGCATGACTTGGTTGTCCCCCTATTATACCGAGCTTAATTGTAATATTAAGTCGGTAACTCTAGAGATCCCGGGTAGGGAAATGTTAGAGTGGGAAGGGGGTACAAGCCTAAGTCAGCTAAGGTCATTTCTTTCGTGCGGGGTAGGAAGCTGGTGGGGCAGGATTGTTTGACGTAATTGGCTCATATTCGAGATGTTGAGGTCGAATCCCCCTCTATTGGGTCTATTCCTATGGTGTCAGAATTGAGAGAGTTTAAAGCTCAAATCCAAGGGCTTCTTGATAAAGGTTTCATCTGTCCTAGTGTTTTCCCTTGGGTTCTCCTGTCTTGTTTGTTAAAAAGAAGGAGGGTAGTATGAGGACTGGTGATTTTATCTTAAGTCATGAAGGAGTGGATTGATACCGGATTGACAAGCTTATAGATAAGGAAAATCCCAATGGGTATACTTGGGTGAAGGAAATTGAAGTATTTTAGTAAGAAAGTGTGTATAAATTGGGTTAGTACTCTAAATTTGATGAGTATACCTGAGTTTGAGATGTCGTGTTGATGAAAGCTTGGCTTCGTAGTTATAGTCAAGGCTAACTGAGCATAATGGTAATAAGAGTTCGTGATGAATTGTGACGGGATGCAATTATATAATAAGATTGTTGGTTAAGCAAAATTTTGTATAGTAATTACAACTTGCGAGTATCTAAGGTTATGGTTTTCTAATATTTGGTGAGTAACGTGGTTGTATGGAAAGTTTTAAGAGATGGTGGGACACCATTCGAATATAAATTAAAGAGCTAAAGTCATAATGAAGAAAAATAGTGGGATGTAGTACAACCTTTCTAGAGAGGCGAGAGCAAGAATGTTTTATTTGATTACAAAGGCTGAAGAGATATCTTCAGAGGGGTAGATAATTGGGTTCAGAGATGCGCGATATTATTTGTTTGTTATGACTATGGTAATAATGTCACAAGTTCTTCAGATTGGTTAAAAACTATTGGAAAGGACATGAGGAAGGAGTGGATAGACATTAGCTCGAGTGTGATGATAAGTGCTTTGTCTCTATTTTGAGTTTAGTAAAGAGTATGATTGAATTTTTAGCGAAAGGTATTGTAAGATCGATGGAGAGGTGATCAACGATAAGCGAAAATCCATGAATTCATAAAAATCTTCAAGGTATAAGCTAATGTTGAGAGATAAGGAGATTGGGTTATACGGTTGAATTTACAATTCATGTTTTTCATTGTAAGTCTACATTTGTGGTGAGATATTTTGTCAAGGTATGAATTGGCAAGGTGAGAAATGATCAATTATACTCGGTATTGAGCATTTGAAAGGACTTACACATGGGTTGAGTCATAAAGTTTATTACTATTGATTGTTAAGTACCTAAGAAAGGTTTCATTTAAAAAGTGTTGGGTTATAATAAGGTAAATGGTCGGAGTATTATGATGGTTGTTAGTATTGTGAGTATGATTGACTAGTTATGCTCTCGTGTCTTTTCACTTTTGAGGGTGGATCCCTAGTGGTGGATCAGGGGTACCAAATCCTGCGATATTCTCTTGGTTGAGTGGGAAGATTGGAAAGACTTGGTTATTTCGAATGACATAATTGGTGTTGTCTTATAGTTGTTAAAGTATTTCAGTGGTCTTACGTATATCACCTTGCTTATGAGAATCCATAGAAGAGTTACCCTGCGTAATCTATAGTTGTTCGACAATCTTAACATTCATCTAGTCATCAAGGTCATGCATTGATTGTGTGTGGTTGAATGTGGGGATCATTGGGTCCAATTCTACTGTTCTAAAGAAGGTAGTCTACAATTGCTAAATCCAGCATTCGATAGTGTTATTGGAGGGGTTGTATGTCTGGACATATCCCTCGATGAGTATTTGATTTCTAAAGATCAAATTTGTTATAACTTAAGCTCATGGGAATTTATGTCGTGGGATGGAGATATTATTAAGAACTGTTATTGTTTGGGTATTATGACTGTGTGTTGGTTGATTCAGGTTCACTTCTATTTGTAGCGAGTATTGACTTGGAATTTTATCATGCTTAAGTGTTAAAGGATTCGTCCGGATGATTGTGTCAAGGTCCTTGATAACATGTTGTAGACGTGTGTACGATCAACTTTGGTGGTTATTGGGAATCACTTTTGTTGTAGTTAAATTTACATACAACAATGTTTATCACTCGAGTATTGAGATGACTTCATTGCGGCATTGTATGGGAGGATGTGTAGGTGTTCAATTGGTTTGCTCGAGGTTGAAGATGTGAAACCTTTGAGAGTTGATTTGGTTAAATATGTTCAGGGTAAGGTGAGAAGTATCCAATCTAAGCTTCTAGCATCCCAGAGTCGACAGAAAGAGTATGTGGGACAAGTATCCCCAGTTATTCAACGATTTAGATACCACTCTATTCTTGCTTTAACCCTTTTCTCCTAGTTTGCCACTTGGGGACGAGTGATGGGTAAATTGGTATCTATTGTAACGACTTATTCCCGTTGTTATAGAAAAGCCAATGGGGAAAGAATTGGGGACATAAAACTTTGTCGTAGTAACTTGGAATTTCCCAACCTAGTTCAGCTTTGGACGAAATCGGAGTCATTAAGGTGTAGGGAAATCTAGTAACAATCGAATGATTTATTTATGATTTTGATTACATGAGTAGTTAGATAAGTCATTAAGGAATTCGTACAACTTTACGGAATGGAATTCGTGTAAGTAGAACTCCGAGAATCGATCTTAGCATGAACGGTATTTTCTGAGCGTCGTTGGTTAAAGGTGTGTTGTGAAATGGGGGTCTTGGAATTATTAAAATAGCTCATTGTTTTGTGCAAGCCGCTTTGGCGAAGGTTTTAGTCGCTCGGCGGTGCCGCTGTAGCGGGGTGCGGGACGATGTGGCGGGCCAGACACGACTTAAAGTCCTAAATAAACCCTAAAATGACTTTATTCTGCACTTTTTGACTTTTAGAGATAAGGAACGAACCCTAGGCGACTCTTGACAGTTTTCCAACATTCTTGAGGCTAAAGATAAGCTTTTTACTCACCGGATCCGTTTTTCGATCCGTAGAACGTGATAGAATGGGTAATTATCGATAGGGGAGGGTTTTGATCTGGGAATTATAGTGGGAAAAGCCCTAAATTGGGTATAAGGATATTTGGTTTGGTCTAGGGTTATTGAGTTTGTTATAATCCGGATAATTAGACCTTTGATTATTGATCCTTGCGTATAAATTGTTGTTGTAGACCTAGAACAAGCGGAAAGAATCCGGAAAGGGAAGATTCAAGTGCCTTGGATGATTCAAGCTTGGATTTGAAGTAGGTGATGGTTGTGATTTCATGTTGGTGTGATATATGTTTGTAATTGCTCATTATAATGCATGTATGTATGCGAATGTTGCATTATTGATCACCCTAATCGTAAATGAGGATAATTGAATAATTGTATGCCATGAATCACCTCTTGTTGTATGATTGTGAGAATATACATTTTGATTGTGATTGTGGTTTGTTGAATGGGCGGGTGTCACGATCCGACACACTAACTGGGATCGGTTGCCACGTTCCGGCATAAATATGGGATCAGTTGCCACGTTCCGGTATAATTATGGGATCGGTTGGCATGTTTCGGCATAAACATTGGATCTAGTACCACGTTCCGGTATGCTAACAGTTTGGGTGTGGGTTCCATGAGAGGCCCATTGAATTGGGTTCAGTGAGAGGACCATTGAATTGTGTTGTGTATCTACTTGTGATGATTACCTTCATATCTAATGATGATTGATATTGGAAGATTGTATGTTGCTCTAAATTGATAACCAATGTGTATTATTGAGAATGTGAGATGCTACATTGATCCTGAAAAGATGACTAATATTATATATGCTCGGTATATGCCTCTTTTATAATGTTATGACTACTTGCATGTGTTTCACTTATTGGGATAGCTACGTGATCCTACTAGTACACTGTGGTTGTGTACTAATACTGCATTTTCTTGTTCTTTGTTGAGTACAGGGCATCTTCAGGCGGCTATTGATAGACTTCAGCTAGGTGACTAATTAACGTGACCGGATACAAGGGTGAGCCAGTTCTTTCATGCTTCCATGGATCTTTCTTGTTTAAGTCCATTATTTTCGGACTCAGACTATTTCTTAAAGGTGTTGTTTAGTTTCGGGGTTTTACCCCTTGCTCTTAGACTTGTCGTTAGTAGAGTTTTGGTACATTGACTTTCAGGTTATAGGAGTTGTTCTTCCCCATTAGTTTGTCTAGTTTATTTAAACCTTTGGAGTTTATGGGAACTCTATATAATTTCTGCATTAAAACCTTCTTCTGTATCTTTAAATGCCTTAGTTTTTGGTTGAGTTGTTTAGTTTGTGTTGTAGTAATGGTTCTCCCACCGGAGGATTAGTGTGGGTGCCAATTACGACGGTTTGGGTCGTGACATTTTTAGTACTAATAAATTTTATTTATTGGAAATTGATTATGTGGACAGGAATTGAGGCAGGAAAACAATTATCATTATGATCAATTAAGGTGCAATTGAGTTGTATGGTTGGAATGAGTATTTTTTATGCAAACGTATGAACAGGTGCTGGCTGCCACTGTTTTTAATTTTAAATATTATAAATTTTCTTATCATATTATAAATTAGGATTTGATATATTAAGATAAGTCATTAAATATTAGGTGTATTGTATTATATGAATTCATTAAGGTTATGGTAAATGGAGGAAGTGAGACTTAATCTTAGGCTTGAAATTTAGGAACTTGATTTAGATTCGTGCTCTATATTTTTTGGGTAATTTTTGAGATCTAGGCTAGAAGAATAGCAATATAGATGTCTATTAACTCGTGTACTTACGAATTATGCTTACTTTATAGATTGGGAACGCTCCGAGACATTGAAGAAGGAAAAGCATTGGAGAATTAGCTTGCTTGACTTCGATTATGCAGTTGAGGTAGGTTATGGCTTATTCTATGTGATAGATAGACTCTTAATAGTGATTGATACTCATTGAGTGATATTGTGAATTTTCTATGTACTTGGTTGTTCTGGTTTGGATAATTCATGTGTAATTGTCAATTGTCTATAATCCCAAGACCGCAAAATCCGTAATCTTGAACTTATTTATTAAAGTAATGCCTTGAATAAAGAAGACTTAATGAAATATTGTTAAGGAAGTGGAAAGAGATGATAAAGAATGATGAATAAATTAACTATATGGTTGGATCGGGTGCCACGAGTCGGCACAGTATTATTGGATCGAGTGTCACGTTCTGACACGGTATTATGGGATCGAGTGTCACGTTTCGACACGGTAACATTAAAGGAAAACACATTGAAATAACTTAATGCACTCAATCTCCAAAAACCTATTTCCCAAATGAGGGTTGTGTGGAGGCATGAATCCTCGTGTGTGTTCTTGGCATTGTGACTGATTACCTAATTATTTTAGTATTGTTGTCACTTGTTCATGTTGGGTGTTGTTTGTCACTTGCTAAGTGCTACAGTTGATTTCATGTTATTACTTTATGTATATTGGTTTCTATTTTGAGTCGGTTGATAATATCTACTCAGTACATGTTGCCCTGTACTAACCCCCTACTAGTATTTTCTGTGTTTTCCTATTGTGGAGTGTAGTGAGTGTACTAGTTACTTCGACTCACCCGCTGCTCTAACTAGTCTCCAGCACATGAAGTTTTAGGGTAAGCTATTAATTTTATCCCGTGTTTGGTTCTCTCGGTTATGGAAGGATTTCCTTAGTTTTCGGACATAAATTATTTTATTTATTTATTCTGGTGTCTTTGATGCTCTTAGACTTAGTACTCTGAGATTAGATGTCCTTGATGTGATGACTTTCAGGTTTTGGGAAACGATAGTTAATAGACTTTAATGGATTTGTATTTCTTATATTAATAAGATTTGAGCTTTTGCATTATGGTTTGTATTTTGTAAGTTGAACAATAAATATAAGTTGGGGTTGAATTCGTTGGTTTGCCCACCTAGGAGGTTAAGTGTGGGTACCACTCATGACTCATTTTGGGTCGTGACACGCTTCTAGGCAAATAGTTTTTTTGTGAAATTATTAACCAACACAATATCAAAGCAATAAATTATTAAATAACATATAAACAACAAACACAAGATTTATCTAATTAATAAAAATAGACAAATAAAGATTACTATACAAAGATCAAAATTCTATAAAAAAATAATTTTTCCAGCGGAGTCACCAGATCTATCACATTTGTTCTTGACCTTTCTTTGGGTTGCGATAGTGTTTTTTGAAAAAATAAAAGTAAAAGAGAAAAATATTTTCTTTCATACAAAAGAAAGGTTATTCATAATTATTGTTGTGATTAGTTAAGACACAAATATATTAATTACAAAAATAGAACCTCTACAACAAATTATGACAAATGCCATTTATTACTATGTTCAGTGTAAAGTTAGATAATTAGAAATCCTATTAATTACAAAATATGATCTTTACAAAGAATACAAAAGACAAACAAATTAAATTTACCTACTTCCAATATCAAATTGGAAGGTCTTCCATCATCTCTCTTTCTCCATTGAGCCCGTTGATATTTTAAATAGCAGTGTAGAAATTCATACAATATAATGCTACATATGACAAATTCATAGAGACCTCGAATAACAGAAAAACCAAGAGTGAATGCGAATTCATGAACACTTCGATTGTTGACCTCCTCCCACGGCTAGTGCTGTGTGGGCTAGAGAAGTTATTTTTTTTAAAAATAAAATTTATTAAATGCCACCGTGTGTTCGATTTTGATTCTCGGTGCATATTATTGTGTGCTGCTACACTCCTAGAAAAATTGTTTTTTAAAATAAAATTAGTGATTAACACAATATCAAATCAATAAATTATTAAATAAAATATTTACAACAAAAACAAATTGTATCCAATTAATAAAAATAACCAAACAAAGGTCAATATACAAAGATTGAATTCTACAAAATGGATTTCCCCGGCGGAGCGTCTGATCTATCACACATCTTCTTGACCTATTTCAAGATGTGACGGTCTTTTTTGAAAAATAAAAATTAAAAAAAATAATATTTTTTTCAACCCAAAGAAAGGTCATTCATAACTATTACCGTGATTAATAGGGAACAACTATATTATTTACAAAAATATAATCTTTATAATAAAAATAACCAAGGACATTCATGATTATGTTCAGTCTAAAGTTAGGGAATTAATAACCCTATTAATTACAAAATATAACCTTTACAATCAAAATTCAAAATACAAAATAACTAAATTTAACTAATTCTTGTATCAAACTAGAATGTCTTCCATCTCCTCTCTATATTTAACCCCTTAGCGTTTTAAAAACCTGTATATAACTTCATAGAGTATAATGCAAAAGATGACAAATTTATAGAGACCTCTAATGACAAAAATAAGCAAGAGGGAACATGAATCCATGAACACTCTTGTTGTTGACATCCTCCTCCGACTAATGCTCTGCATGGTTGAAATTTTTTTTAGAAAAAAATTATTAAATGCCACTATCTATCGGTTACGATCCTTAATGTGTATTGTTTAAAAAAAAAATTGGGTTCGACTCCAAGACAAATCATTTTTTTTATAAAATTAGTGATTAACTCAATATCATAGCAATAAATCATTAAATAACATAGTAAAAACAAAATACAAAATGTATCCAATTAACAAAAAAACTAAATAAAAGTCAATATACGAAGCTCGAATTTTAATAAAGGGTTTACCCAGCGGAGTCGCTAGATCTGTCACACCTCTTCTAGACCTTCCTTCCTGATGTCACAGTCTTTTTTAGAAAAATAAAAGTTAAAGAAAAAGTATTTTTTAAAATCAAATAAAAACCATTCATAACTATTACCGTAATTAGTTAGAGTACAAATATGTTACTTTAAAAAATATGACATTTACAACAAAACACGACCAAGGTCATTCATGACTATATTTAGTCTAAAGTTAGAGAATTAGCAACCCAATTTATTACAAAATATGATTTTTACAAAAAAAATACAAAGTACAAACAAACTAAATTAAACTATTTCTAGTATAAATCTGGAAGGTCTTCCATCCGCTCTTTCCATTGAGCCCTTTGGTATTTTAAAGAGCGGTATAAAACTTCATACAATATAATGCTACAGATGAAAAATCCAAAGAGACTCTCGATGACAGAAATAAGCAAGAGGGAGCACGAATCCATGAACACAACGGCTATTGACCTCCTCCTACGACAAGTATTGTGCGTGCTTGAGAAACTGTCCTTTTTTAAAAATAAAATATATTAAATGTCACCATGTGTTTGGTTACGAACCTTGGTGCGTATTATTATTATTTTTTTAAAAAAAGAAGTCTTGTGTGCGGCTACACTCTTACGATTTAAAAAAGAATAAAAATTAGTGACTAACACAATAATAAGAAAATAAATCATTAAATAACATATTAACAACAAACACAAAATGTATCCAATTAAGAAAAATAGTCATATAAAGGTCAATCTACAAAGCTCGAATTCAAAATAAAGGGTTTCCCCAATGGAGTCACCAGATTTGTCACATCTCTTCTTGACCTTTCTTCGAGATGTGACGGTCTTTTGATAAACAAAAGTAAAAGAGAAAAATGTTTCTTTTCAA
The DNA here is from genome assembly GCA_029582545.1 of Solanum lignicaule. Taxonomy (NCBI): domain Eukaryota; kingdom Viridiplantae; phylum Streptophyta; class Magnoliopsida; order Solanales; family Solanaceae; genus Solanum; species Solanum lignicaule. Next base: position 29,906 of record JAJOOF010004780.1, on the reverse strand, counting down.
ACCAAAGAAAGGTCATTCAGAACTATTGTCGTGATTAGTTAGGGTACAAATGTATTATTTACAAAAATATGACATTTACAACAAAGAATGACCAAGACCATTCATGACTATGTTCAGTCTAAAGTTAGGGAATTAGCAACCCTATTAATAATAAAATATGACCTTTACAAACAAAATACAAAGTACAAACAAACTTTATTTAACTACATCCAGTATCAAACTGGATGGTCTTCCATCCCTCTCTTCATTGAGCCCGTTAGCATTTTAAAGAGCGGTATGAAACTTTATTTAGGATAATGCTATAGATGCTAAATTCATAGAAACCCCAATGATAGAAATAGGCAAGGGGAAACACGAATCCATGAACATTCCAGCTGTTGACCTCTTCCGTTTCCTAGTTTTGTGCGTGCTTAAAGTCGTCCTTTTTTAAAAAGTTAAAATTAATTAAATGTCGTCATGTGTTTGGTTAAATAAATAAGTGACTAATACAATATCAAAGTAATAAATTAAGGATAGTAACAACAAACACGAAATGTATCGAATTAGAAAAAAATAGCAAGGCTTAAGTCATCGGCGGTCCCTTAAAGTTGTCCGCATAACTCACTTAGACACCTCAACTAAGACTAGTACATATTAAACACTTTTACCTATTAGGCATTTTTTGATAATCAGCAAAAAAATATGAAGAGTTTGTGATATACTTGTGGTGACATGGCAAAACGGCTAATTAAAAAATAACATGTCGCATTGGGCCCCGAAATATATAAAAAAAAAAAAAATTATTTAAAAAAATTTCAAACACATTTAATATCTAATTTTTTTAAAAATAAAAAGAAATAAATGAAAATGTCAACATATATTACCCAGCCCCCTTTCATCTTCATCTTCTTCCCAAAACACATTCTTTCTCACATCACAAAACCTCCACTTTCATCTTCATCTTCTTTCCAAAACACATTCTTTCTCAAATCACAAAACCTAATTTCTTTTCAAATAACTTGAAGATTAACTTTTTTTTTTTTAAATATATTTTTTCATACTAAGAGTGAAGAAGAAAGAAATTTTTCCATCGGTTATTCATTTCTACATCGATGACAAAAAGAAATTGATAGCTCAAAAATTAATTCTTTCAAATTTTTGAATATCATTTTTGATAAATTTAATGGGTTTATATATGAATTTGAGTAAATATATTTGTTCAAAAAATGTGATAAACAAATATCGGCTAACTTTTTTTATACGTAAAAATCATTAATCTTCTTTCTTCTTCTTCTTCATATTTGTTCCATTATTTTTATCAGATTTAAAATAAATCATACAAAAAAAAGTCTTTCTTTCAAATGTGAATCGTTTGATTTCCTCATAGTTGATTTTCATTTATCTTCATATTTGGAAGAAATAACAATCCTTATTTTTTATATAAAAAAGAAAGAAAAACAATGTTAGAGCTAAAATGGAGAAAGTTTTGCAAACTAAATTATGAAGAAGATGACTGGTAGGGGGTGGGGTGCTTTTCTTTTTAGAAAAAAGTTTAAATGAAAGAAGAAAAATGTTTTTAAGTTAATTATAATGCCAAGTGGCAATGAAAGAACAAAAAAATTTAAAAAAATTCAAAAAAGACACTATTTTGAATCTTTTCACGCGCTTCAGGGAAGTGCAAAACGCAATTTTTGCCATATCAGCGTTTTGTGTTAAATAGGTACATGTTTAAGACAATTTAGGTGTTCAATAGGTAGAAGTCTTAGTTGAGGTTTCTAAGTGAATTATGCGGACAACTTTAAAAGGCGGTCGATGACTTAAGTCAATAATCAAATAAAGGGAAATATATCAAATTCGAATTCTATAAAAAGGGTTTCTCCAATGGAGTTACCAGATCTGTCACACCTCTTCTTGACCATTCTTCGCGATGTGACGGTCTGTTTTGAAAAATAAGTCTTAGTTGAGATGTCTAAGTGAATTATACTGACAACTTTAAAGGACGGTCGATGACTTAAGCCAATAATCAAATAAAGGGAAATATATCAAATTTGAATTCTATAAAATGGGCTTCTCCAACGGAGTTACTAGATCTGTCACACCTCTTCTTGACCTTTCTTCGAGATGTGACGGTCTGTTTTGAAAAATAAGTCTTAGTTGAGGTGTCTAAGTGAAATATGCAGACAACTTTAAAGGGCGGTGGGTGACTTAAGCCAATAATCAAATAAAGGGAAACATATCAAATTTGAATTCTATAAAAAGGGTTTCTCCAAAGGAGTTACCAGATCTGTCACACCTCTTCTTGTCCTTTCTTCGATATGTAATGGTCTATTTTGAAAAATAAAAATAAAAGAAAAAAAATCTCCAAACCCAAGAAAGGTGTAACACTTCGGAAACTAGTAGGCTTAGCTAGAGCTTGACGTTAGGGTTATAGCCTTGACCGTACCTCCCCGTACCTTAAAAATTTATGTTTTCATTTTAGAACGTCAAGGACTAAAACCCAAGGACCAACCATGGGTATTTGAGGAAAGGCCCCTAAAAGACTATCTGGCAGTGACCCTCGTGGGTCAACCCACGCCTCGTGGGTCAACCCATGCTCCGTGGGTAGGCAGTCGTGGTTCAAGGCTGCAGAATCAAGCCACAAACCCCGACCCACGCTTCACCAGCACGAGCGGAGGGTCCAGCCACGGTTCGTAGGTGAGGGGGTCGTGGGTGACACCTGGAAGGTAGTTTTTAGGAGTTAGTTGAGGGTAGTTTAGGGTTTTCCATTTTAATTAACTATTAAGTGACGTCGTTTTGTATTATTTTAGACTAACTATATAAGTGTTTTAATCCCCTAAACTAAATCATCTAAATCATAACTACCAACTACCCAAATCAAAATCAATTTTCCCCAAAATCTTCTCTCTAGAACTCCAAGGAAGAAGAAGAAGATCAAGCTAGGGTTTGAAATAGAGGCCTTTTCCACTCAGTTTCGTGAGGATTCTTCATCATGGTATGGTAGTCCTTGATCCATGGATAGTTTTCATGGAGTCCCTCCAAACTCAATTTCAAACTAGTAATTTCCCCCAAAAACTAGGGTTTTACTTTAAGTCATCGATTCCTTTACAAAAACGTTTATATTGATTTAATTACTTTATATTATGATTGAATTGTCGTTTTGTTATGGTTTTATGATGAAATCTCCCAAGAATCCATGAAATCCCCTATTTCCCCAATTTATGCCTTTGTAATGTGGGTGACTTGATGAAGGAAGAATCTATGAGATTGCGCTTGTAGTAATTTAGTTAATCAAATCATGTTATTATCCATATCTAATGTTGTAAATCTAGATGTATTGGATGGAAGGTGATCCTTAACCAAAGAACGGTAAAACATGAGAATTATACATGATTGTGGATTCATTGTATATGCTTTATGAACATGTTTATAATCTAATTGTCGTGTTGATTAAAATGCCATTCTCATAAACACATGATGAGCATGATATGAATGTTTTTCTCGCAATATGATCATTCTAAGGTTGAAAGTCCATTTTCACCTAGTAAATCTATGAACTATTTTATGAATTGTGTTGGATGAAGTGTTAAGGCACTTGTCACGACCTAGACCATCGTGATTGGCACCCACACTAACCCTCCGGTGGGAGAATCATTTATACTAAGTAACCAACCAACTTAACCAATATACTAAAGCATTTAAAGTTACGGAGGCAAGTTTAAATGACTAAATACTGAAGTTCCCTTAAACTTCCAAAAGATCTAACAACAAATTGCGGAAATTAATGCCTAGAACTTGAAAGTCAATGTACAAAAACTCTAACAAGATCCATAAGTTTAAACAAGAAGGGTTACAACTCCAAACTAATGAACTAATAACTAACTAGAAAGTCCAAGTGCGAAATGTTCACATAGACAGAAAGAGAACTCATGACAGCTTGGAAGAACTGGTTCACCCTTGAATTCGATCATCGATCACTGATCTTCTAACTGAGGTATGTCAATAGCCGCCTGAAAATGCCCTGTACTCAACAAAGAAAGAGCAACTGTAGTATCAGTACCCAACCACAGTGTACTGGTAGGATCACGCAACTATCTCACTAAGTGCAACATATATAAATCAATACAACATAATAATAACATGGATACACCGAACATATAAAATATCATCATCATTTCCGAACAACGTACAATTTCACATTCTCAAGATACACAATTATATCAACTCTTTGGTCCTCTCATGGGACCCAAACCCAAATAGTTAGCATACCAGAACGTGCTACCCGATCCAATATTTATGCCGTAACGTGGCAACTGATCCTATATTTATGCCCGAACATGGCAACCGATCCAAGTTAGTGTGTCGGAACATAACACCCGATCCATTCAACAAGCCACAATCACAAGTACATTATCATAATCATACAATCAAGTCATAATTCATGACATTCATCGTTCATCTATCTCATTTACAACTAGTGTGTTCAATAATTGTCACTATCCAATTTCTCGAGTCATGATGGTACCTACTATACCCTACCAGTAGGTAAGCCAAATCGTAACCCAGAAAATCAAGCAATGAGTGAAAGGGCAGAAACTAGCGAAAACAATAGTCTAAACAAGAATAACAAGGCGGAAGCAACCCAAAATAAATAGATATAGAAATCCCTCCCAGAACCTCGAAGTCTCTAGTACAGAGCTATCTAATAAAGAGTACAAGTCCCAAAAGTGGACGACAACAAAGCATGTCTCAAAGGCAACAAGACTAGCTAAAACAAAAGAAGGAGACAAGACGAACCCATAAGCCTGATAGGTACAGAGAGGTCAAAACAGATATTAAAAGAAAGCACACGAGCATACCAGAAACAAACTAAATACAACCAAACTAAACCTAACTGGACCACATAAGCCCAGAAGGTCCACTCGTGCGCAAGTTTAAGTAAAACCTGAACGGACCCCCATAAGCCTGATAGGTACACAGAAAAGCTAAGTCTACTGAGAAAGAATAAAATCGGGCTCCCAGCCCAAAGTAACCAAGATAATCCATTAGACTCCACCCAGCCAACAGTGCACTCCCAGCCCATCTAGAAAGAGTGACCCTAGGGGACACCCAACCAAACAGTCCACTTCCAGCCTAACTAGAAAGAGGGACTCGAGGGTGAGGTAGATATCGCGAGTCGTCCTACCATGCAGCACACTCCCAGCCCAGCTAGAAAGAGAGACCTAGGGACACCCAGCCAGCAGCACACTCCCAGCCCAGCTAGAAAGAGAGGCCCGGGGGCGATCACCGATATCACCGAGTCTACCCACCCAGCGATACGCTCCTAGCCCAGCTAGAAAGAACGACCCCGGGGTTGATGGTATCTCCAATAGGATCCAATCCAACAACTACCACCGTGAAACGCCGTCCACTCTAAGAAATCACAGAAAAGGCTCCAAGCCTATACTATCTCAATCCCACACCTTTAGTGATGCACTAAACCTTCGAGAACCCGTCAGAACTAGAGAGAGGGAAACAGAAGTGCAACAAGTAGCGATAACGCCAAATCTAAGTCTCAACTATCAGACTCAAGTCTGCTACTCAAGTCTACAAGGAGCTAAGTCATCCGAACGACGTCGACAGAAAGTTAAGGCTATCTAGCCCACACGGGTCATACGTCTAAGGCAATGCTAGCCTAACCTAGACTAAGGACATCATGCTTACGGTTAAAGATGAACAAGGCATACAACACACATCATACAAGCATACAAGCATACAATAACATTTAGCACATAAGCATGCACCTCTACTAAACCGGTTAACATGATACTATACACGAAATATGACCAATCGGTCCTAACATGAGGTATCTAATCAAAGTAAGGTAGGAAAATGGTACCCACCCCTAATTCATTCCAATCGGGATGCTTTTACACAATTAAGCTCAATCTAAAAGAAAGGAAGTCGTAGCCTACCTTAAGGCCGACCGCGCGTGCTCTCCAAATTACTTTACTGGAGCTTTTCCTTCCCGAACGACCTTTGAACAATGTCACTCTATCAAATATAAGATCACAACGTTAGTTCGGTAGTTTCCAAAATCACAACAAACGGAGACGGGTCGATTTTGGAATCAAAACAGGAATGATGGGACCCACACCAAACTGTCCAAATTTGACTCAGTCAAGAGACCCTAAACAGCACCTCAAACTTGTATTCCAAAATGGAACACAATTCGAGGCTCAAAACACAGAAAAAACCAACAAGCAAGAAAGCACACTTTAATCAACTAAAAGAAAACATACAGCAATCAAAACTTGAAATCTACAAGGATCTAATGGTGCCCAACACTCCTTGAACACTCTACGATGAAGTCACGACATTCTCAACACGTGGGACTTCGAATCACCCAAAACCGAGCTAAAATGAAAGAGATATGACCAACTTAACTGTATCATACTGGAGTACATGGGAGTCATCAGGAACATAGCGCCGCAATATCGAGATGTGGAAAATCGGGTGGATGGCTGAAAATGCTGGAGGTAGGACCAACTTATAAGCAACCTCCCCAACTGTCCGGAGTATCTCAAAAGGCCCAATGAACCTGGGGCTAAGCTTGCCCCACCTCCCAAACTTCATCACGCCCTTCATAGGCGACACACGGAGAAATACCCGATCACCAACAGAGAATCTCAAAGGTCGACGCCTTTGATCCGCATAACTCTGGTGCCTACTCTTAGCCTCCCTGAGTCTATCCTGAATCACTCTCACCTGGTCCAAAGCCTCTTAAATCAAATCAGTACCTCGCCGCCTAGGCTCTATAGACTCAAACCAGCCCACCGGAGAGCGACAACGCCTACTATACAAGGCCTCAAACACAGATGCGGCCGACGAATCTCAACACTCCATCAGGATCTAAGGTAGCCTGGCCACCATCACCCGCTAACACTCGATCTCTAAGGGCCACCAAGGCCTTATCCTCAAACTGACAACCACAGATCCTATCAAGCAAGGAAGACTGAACTCCCATATAGGCCAAGACACGTCTAGAATTTGAGATATCCAACCGAACCATGCTATTGGCTAAGAACTGAATGTCCAAAGCCAAGGGTCGCTCCTCAACAAATAAGAAGGCTAGACTACCCATACTCACCGCCTTTCGACTCAAGGCATTCGCTACCACATTCGCCTTGCCCGGATGATAGAGAATAGAGAGGTCGTAGTCCTTCAAGAGCTCAATCCAACGACGCTGCCTCGAATTAAGATCCCTCTGGCTCATGATGTACTGAAGACTCCTATGATTGGTATAGATCTCACATCGAACTCCATACAAGTAGTGCCTCCAAATCTTAAGCGCGAAAACTACCGCCGCCAACTCCAAGTCATGAGTGGGGTAGTTGCTCTCATGAATCTTAAGTTGCCTCGATGCATAAGCAATAACCCGACCCTGTTGCATCAATACACAACCCAAACCAACACCGGATGCGTCACAATAAACCGTGAAGCCCTCGCTTTCAACTTGAAGAGTCAATATAAGAGCGGTGGTCAAAAACTCCTTGAGCCTCAAAAAGCTCGCCTCAAACTCCTCTGACCAAACAAAAGGAACATCAACACGAGTCAACCGGGTTAGAGGTTCTGCCAAGGTAGAGAAACCCTCCACAAATCGTCTGTAGTAGCCTGCTAGTCCGACGAAGCTCCGAATCTCAGTAACTGAGGATGGCCTAGCCCAATCACAAATAGCCTTAATCTTCGCCGAATCTACCATAATGCCCTCCTTTGATACAACATGCTCCAAGAACGCTACAGAGTCTAACCAAAACTGGCACTTTGAGGACTTGGCATAAAGCCGTTGATCTCTCAAAGTCTGGAGCACAACCCTCAAATGTTGCTCATGATCATCCCTACTCCGCGAGTATATCAAAATGTCATCAATGAAGACTATGATGAAGGAATCAAGAAAAGGTCTGAACACACACGTCATCAAGTCCATAAAGGCAGCAGGGGCATTAGTCAACCCAAATGACATCACCAAGAACTCATAATGGCCATAATGGGTCCTAAATGCAGTCTTAGGGATATCCACTGCCCTAATCATCAACTGGTGGTAATCGGACCTCAAATCAATCTTAAAGAACACTGAAACTCCATGTAGCTGGTCAAATAGGTCATCAATCCTAGGCAGAGGATATCGATTCTTCACTGTCACCTTATTCAACTGCCTATAGTCAATGCACATGCGCATCGTACCGTCCTTCTTTTTAACAAAAAGAACGGGAGTGCCCAAGGTGAAACACTAGGTCTGATAAATCCCTTACCCAAGAGATCCTGAAGCTGAACACTGAGCTCCTTGAGCTCTGCAGGAGCCATCCGTTATGGTGGAATAGAAATAGGCCGAGTACATGGCTCAACCTCAATCGGAAAATCAATATCACGCTCTGGGAGTAGGCCAGGTAGGTCAGTAGGAAACACATCTAAGAAGTCACGAACAACAGGAACTGACTCAACCGAAGGAACCTCGCTACTCATATCACGCACATAGGCCAAATATGATAAGCATCCACTAGCGACTAGCCTCCTAAACCGAATAAAAGAGATAACCCCAACTGGTGTGCTACCACGAGATCCCTGCCACACCACCGGAGAAATACCAGGAATGGCTAAGGTAACGGTCTCAGAGAAGCAATCTAAAACAATGCGATAAGGGGATAACCAGTTCATTCCCAGAATCACAGCGAAATCAACCATGTCAAGCAATATAAAGTCAGCCCGGGTGTCACGCCCCTGGATGGTAACTAAGCAAGATCAAAATACCTGAACCACTACTAAAGACTCACCCACGGGGGTCGACACACGCAACGGCGCTACCAGAGGCTCAGACATCATACTCAATCGAGAGACATAGTAAACAAAAACATACGAAAAAGTAGAGCCCGAATAAAATAAAGCCAAGGCGGGTAGCTGGCATAAAATAATCGTACCTGTGATCACATCATCTAATGCCTAGCCTCCCGCCTTCACTGGAGCTGCATAGAAATTGCTATGTCCGCCTCTACTCTGACCATCAAACCTACCACCTGACCTGCCTCCTTGGGGACCAGCCCGTATACCCTGCTGATCATCTCTACGGTCCTGACCCTGTCCACGGCCTTGAGCTGGAGGTGCTAGTAAAGCTGGGGGAGCTGCATGAGGAGCGGGAGCAATCCGACTATGCTGAGAGCAGTCCCTGGCCCAATGACCCATCTCACCACACTCATAGCAACCCTGTCGAGGGTGAATCCCAGAAGAACGACTACCATGGCCTGAAGAACCCGACTGAAACAACTCGCAGCCTTGACTCGAACTAGCCTCACTCCGACCACCATCTGATGCCTAAAGAGGGGCATGTGTAGGTCTGCTAGACTGACCCTGTCTAAACCGTTGTCCGGCCCTGTCATGATAATCTCTAAACCTGGGGCGGAAGTCACTGTAGCTGCCCTCATGCCTAGCCCTCTTCTCGCTGCCCTTTTGGGCCTCGCGACGAAGATACTCCACAGTACTAGCATGGTCAACTACGTCTAAAAAAGATAGACCTGCAGAAACTAAGGACTGGGTCTCAAGCCGAAGCTGCAATCTCAACCCACGAACAAAGCACCTAACTCTCTCCTCCTCTGTAGGTAGTATCATATCGGCATGGCGGGAAAGTTAGTGGAATCTAGTCTCATACTCTGCTACGACATGAAGCCCTGCTCCAACATGCAGAACTGATCCCTGAGGCGGTTTCTGATGTTACGAGGGATAAACTTAGCCAAGAAGGCCTCAGAAAACTCATCCCATGATACCGGTGGAGATCCAACTGGCCTAGTCTGAATGAATGTGTGCCACCACTGCCTGGCTGGCCCATCTAGCTGGTAAGCAATGAAGTCGACCCCTCTAGACTCCACAAGGCCCAAGGTGCGAAGCCTTTCACGGCAAGTAGTAAGAAACTTGTGGGAATCCTCACCCACAGCCCCAGAAAACCTCAGTGGTGTCAACCTGAGAAACACACCAAGCATCTTCTGGTCCTCAAGCGGCATAGGTATGTCCGCTGCCAAGGGTTGTACTCCCTCAGGTGGTACCTGGACCTGAGGTGCCCTCACTATAGGCTGATCATGCGATACTAGTGCTGGTGTAGCTGGGGCGGGTGGCTGCTGCATCTCCCCAAGCACACCTAAGAGCTGAGCAATAACGGCCTGGAGATCTGGAGTCAGAACTAGTCCGGGTGGCGGCTGGCCTGGCCCCAGCCCCACCGGCTGATCTGGTATACGAAGTACTGGAGGGTCCGCTACTGGCTCTTGATCCTCCTTTCTCTCCTGGACTGGTGTTGCGGCCCTCTCTCGACCTCGGGGTTGTTGTCTACCCCAAGCTGGGGATCTGTCTGCAGGCCTAGGTGCATAACCCCCGGACGCGCCACCTCGCGAGCGAGCCATCCTGCGAAAAAGTGAAACAAGTGAGATTTCAAGGAACTAATAAGACACATGCTGCACGAAAGTGAAACAAAAGAGGAAATCTTTTTAAAGACATCCTGTAGCCTCTTGTAGATAAGTTACGGACGTCTCCGCATCGATCTGCACGACTCTACTAGATGTTAGCTCGGTACAAGTGAGATCGATGAACTCGGGGTTGTGATACCAACTTGTCATGACCCGATTTCTCGAGTCATGATGGCACCTACTATACCCTACCAGTAGGTAAGCCAACCCGTAACCCAGAATATCAAGCAATGAGCGAAAGGGCAGAAACTAGCGAAAACAATAATCTAAACAAGAATAACAAGGCGGAAGCAACCCAAAATAAATATATACAGAAATCTCTCCCAGAACCTGGAAGTCACTAGTACAGAGCTATCTAATAAAGAGTACAAGTCCCAAAAGTGGACCACAACAAAGCGTGTCTCAAAGGCAACAAGACTAGCTAAAACAAAAAAAAGGAGACAAGACAAACCCAAAACACCAAGTGCTCGCCCTAGTCTCCGAATCACAGTCGCAAAAGAAGGCTGGAGCTAATCACTGTTGGTAACTGGTACTGGGACCTGCATCACGAAATAGATGCAGAGTGTAGCATGAGTACCAACACAACAGGTACTCAGTAGGCATCAAAGGCCAAATAAGCAAAAATGGTAAAAACAATAAGAAAGGATAGAATCTAGACACAGAGAGGTCAAAGCGGATATGAAAAGAAAGCACACGAGCATACCAGAAACAAACTAAGTACAACTAAACTAAACCTAACTGGACCTCCATAAGCCCAGAAGGTACACTCGTACGCAGGTTTAAGTAAAACCTGAACGGGCCCCCATAGGCCCGACAGGTACACAAAAAAGCTAAGTCTACTGAGAAAGAAGAAAACCGGGCTCCCAGCCCAAAGTAACCAAGATAATCCATCAGACTCCACCCAGCTAGCAGTGCACTCCCAGCCCAGCTAGAAAGAGTGACCTAGGGACACCCAGCCAGCAGCACAGTACCAGCCCAGCTAGAAAGAGAGGCCCGGGGCCAATCACCGAGTTTACCCAGCCAGCGATACGCTCCCAGCCCAGCTAGAAAGAATGACCCAGGGGTGATGGTATCTCCAATAGGATCCAATCCAACAACTACCACCGTGGAACACCGTCCACTCTAAGAAATCACAGAAAAGGCTCCAAGCCTATACTATCTCAATCCTACACCTTTAGTGATACACTAAACCTTCGAGAATGCGTCAGAACTAGAAGGAGAAGATACAGAACTGCAGCAAGCATCGATAACGCCTAATCTAAGGCTCAACTATCAGACTCAAGTCTGCTACTCCAGTCTACAAGGAGATAAGTCATCCGAACGACGTCGGCAGAAAGTCAAGACGATCTATCCCACACGGGTCATAAGTCTAAGGCAATGCTAGCCTAACTTAGACTAAGGACATCATGCTTATGGTTAAGGATGAACAAGGCATACAACACATAGCATACAAGCATACAATATCATTTAGCACATAAGCATGCACCTCTACTAAATCGGTTAATATGATACTATACCTGAAATATGGTCAATCGATCCTAACATGAGGTATCTAATCAAAGTAAGGTAGGAAACGGGTACTCACCCCCAATTCACTCCAATTGACATGGTTTTACACAACTAAGCTCAATCTAAAAGAAAGGAAGTCGTAGCCTACCTTAAGGCCGACCGCGCGCGCTCTCCAAATCACTTTACCGAAGCTTTTCCTTCCCGAACGACCTTTGAACGCTGTCACTCTATCAAATATAGGATCACAACGTTAGTACGGTCGTTTAGATACCAAAATCACAACAAACGGAGACGGGTCAATTTTGGAATCAAAACGGGAATCGTGGTACCTACACTGAACTATCCAAATTTAACTCCGTCAAGACACCCTAAACAGCACCGCAAACTTGTGTTCCTAAATGGAACACAATTCGAGGCTCAAAACACAGCAAAAACCAACAAGCAAGAAACTACACTTTGATCAACTAAAAGAAAACCTATAGCAGTCAAAACTTGAAATCTACAAGGATCTAATGGTGCCTAGCATTCCTTGAACTCTCTACGACAAAGTCACAACAATTCTCAACACGTGGGACTTCGAATCACCCAAAACTGAGCTAAAATGAAAGAGATATGACCAAACGAACGACCAGGTGACCGAACTGTCAGTCCCAGCAAGTCATAAATGACTTGGGGTCGCTACAAGAATGCTTTAAACGACACACAGAAGGCAAGACAGAGAAATGACTAGGAGGGTCATTACATGCAACTTTCGCATACATACACACATTATAATCAAGCAAGAACAAACATATCTCACACAATCATGAAATCACAACCATCACCTATCTCAAAATAATCTTGAACTGTTATGAAACTTGATTCTTCCCTTCCCGGATTCCTTCCTCTTGTTCTTGGTCTACAAATGATCAATATATCACGGAAATCAATAACCAATAACTAATTACCCGAATTTCTAACAATTCTATACACCCTAGATCATACCCATGATCTTCATACCCAGATTAGGGCTTTCTTCATCATAATTTCCAGATCAAAACCATTCCCCATCGATAATTACCTATTAAATTACGTTCTAAGGATTGAAAGACGGATTTGGGGAGTTAAAATCTTACCTTTAGCCTCAAGAATGGTGAAAAACTGTCAAGAAAACACCTCGGTTAGTTCCTTAGCTCTCAAGTTTGAAAATTGCAGAATAAAATATTTTTGGGGTTTATTTTCGACTTTAAGTCGCATTTGCCCCGCCAGGGCAGCACTCACCTTGCTACAGTGGCCCCTCCCTGGCAGCTGAAATCCTGCCTCAGCGGATTGCACAGAACCATTGAGTAAAATTAATAATTCCAAGACCCCATTTCACAACACACCTTCAACCAACGACACTAAAAAACTACCTATTCACGCTAAAATCAATTTTGGGAGTTCTACTCACCCGAATTCAATTATGTAAAGTCGTACAGATTCCTTAACGTGTTAGCTATATACTCATGTAATCGAAAACATAATTAAATCACCCAATTGTTACCAGATTTTCCTAGACCTCACTAACTCCAATTTCATCCAAATCTAGACTAAGTTAGGAAATCTCAAGTTACTACAAAAAAGTTTTCCAGCCCAAAAATTTTCCCCATTGGCTTTTCTATAACAACGGAACCAGTCATTATAATAGATACCAATTTACCCATCACTCATCCCCGAGTGAAAAATTTAGGAAAAATAGGCTAAAGAAAGAATGGAGTATTACGTGAATCGACGAACAATTGGGGATACTTGCCTCGCATGTCCTTCTCGGTTTCCCAAGTAGCTTCCTCAACTGGATGATGCGTCCATTGAAATTTCACAGACTTAATCTCCTTGGTCCTAAGCCTACACACATCACGATCAAGAATTGCAATTGGTTCCTCCTCATATTGGAGGTCTTTGTCTAGCACAATTGAGTCCCACTTAATGATATAATCCTCGTCACCATGATATCTCTTCAACATGGACACATGAAATACCGGATGAACTCCTGATAGGTTAGGAGGTAAAGCCAATCTATAAGACATTGGCCTTACGCATTCAAGAATCTCAAAGGGACCAATGTATCGCGGACTTAGCTTGCCTTTCTTGCCAAATTGCATCACCCTTTTCATGGGTGATACCTTAAGAAGAACATTCTCACCAGTCTGAAATGTAATGTCTCTTACCTTATGGTCTGCATACTTCTTCTGTCTACTCTGGGATGCTAAAAGCTTAGTTTGAATACTCCTCACCTTATCTTGAGCATCCTTCACCAAATCAACCCCAAAAGGTTTCACATCTCCAGCCTCGAACCATCGTATGGGTGATCTACATCCCCTCCCATAGAGTGTGTCAAATGGTGTCATATGTATGCTGGAGTTATAACTATTATTATAGGAGAACTCACACAAAGGTAGGAAATTATCCCAATGCCCTCCAAAATCAATCACACATGCCCTCAACATGTCTTTTAACACTTGAATAGTCCTCTCCAACTGCCCGTCCATCTACGGATGGAAAGCTGTGCTAAAAGTGAGTTTTGTGCCCAATTCATCATGTAATTTCCTCAAGAACTTGGAGGTAAATTGTGTACCATAGTCTGAGATAATAGAAAGGGGCACCCCATGTAACCTCACTATCTCTTTCACATAAACCTTCGCCAATTGTTCAGCATTGTAATCTACTCTTACCAAAGTGAAATTAGCTGACTTAGTGAATCTATCAACCACTACCCAAATAGAATAAAACTTCCCCAAAGTCTTGGGAAGACTAACCACAAAATCCATGGCTATCCTCTCCCACTTCCATTCTGGGATTGACATTCTTTGAAGAAAACATGCATGCCTTTGGTGTCATACTTCACCTGTTGACAATTTTGACACTTAGCCACAAACTCCGCTATATCCTTCTTCATGCCCGGCCACTAATAAATTTGCTTCAAATCTCTGTACATCTTGGTCACACCCATATGAATGGAATATCGTGAACCATGGGATTCTATCAACAATTTCTGAATTAAGTCATCGACTCAAGGAATACAAATTCTTCCTTTAAAATTAAGCACACTTTCCGCATCAAGAGTGGTCTCTTGTGCCTTACCAATTGCAGTCTTCTTCTTAAGTTCATTCAAATTTTCATCCTCAAATTGTTTGGTCTTGATCTCTTCAATAAATGTGGCTCTCACTTCAATGCTAGCTAACACTCCGCCTTTTTCTAAGATGCCCAATTGCATGAATTTAGATTTCAAGGTCTGAATTTCCTTAGCCAGAGATCGCTTAGTTACACTCAAGCAAGCTAAACTACCCATACTCACTACTTTTTGACTCAAAGCATTTGCCACTACATTAGCCTTACCCGGATGGTATTGAATGGTCACATCATAATCCTTGAGTAACTCCATCCACCTTCTTTGTCTCAAATTCATAGCCTTCTGAGTGAACACATGCTGCAAACTACGATGATTAGTAAACACCTCACACTTAACACCATAGAGGAAATGTCGCCAGATCTTAAGAGCAAACACCACCGTTGCCAACTCCAAATCATGTGTTAGGTAATTCCTCTCATACACCTTCAATTGACGTGATGCATAAGCTATAACATTCTTATCCTGCATCAACACAACGCCCAAACCAAAATGTGAAACATCACAATAAATAATAAAATATTTACCTTCTACCGGTAATGCTAGAAGAGGTGCGGTGGTCAAGATAGTCTTGAGCTTTTGGAAGCTTTCCTCATATTTTTCAGTCCATTCAAATGGTATCTCCTTTTTGGTCAAATTATTCAAGTGAGTGGCAATAGAAGCAAACTTTTTCACAAATCGACGATAATAGCTAGCGAGCCCCACAAAACTCCTAACTTCCGTTATAGAGCTAGGCCGAACCCAATTCTTAACCGCCTCAATCTTTTGGGGATATACCATTACCCTTTCCTTCGAAACTACATGTCCCAAAAATGCAACAGAAGTCAATCAAAATTCACACTTATAAAATTTAGCATACAACCTTTGTTTCCCAAAAGCACCCAGAACAATACGAAGATGGTCGGCATGGTCTTCCTTATTTTTCAAATAGACCAAAATATCATCAATAAAGACTATGACGAAAGAATCAAGAAATGGCTTGAATACACCATTCATTAAACTCATAAAAACTACATGCGTATTAGTCAAACCAAAAGACCTAACCAAAAACTCATAGTGCCCATAGCGGGTTCTAAAGACCGTCTTTGGCACATCCTCGGGCCTAATTTTCAATGATCGTAGCCAGACCTTAGATCAATCTTGAAGAAAACTGATGCACCTTGCAATTGGTCAAAAAGATCATCTATTCGAGGCAAAGGATACTTGTTTCGAATAGTGGCCCTATTCAATTTCCGGTAATCTATATACATCCTTATACTACCATCTTTTTTCTTAACAAACAAAACTGGAGAACCCCACGGGGAAGCACTAGGACGAATAATTCCTTTATCAAGAAGTTCTTGGATTTGAGTCTTATTCTCTCTTAATTTTGTTAGCGCCATACGATATGGAGGAATAGAAATGAGGTAGGTACCAAGTTCCAAATCAATGAAGAAGACTATATTTCTATTCGGGGGCATACCAGGTAAATCCGTAGGAAACACTTCTCTAAATTCTCACACCACAGGAATAAATTCAATAGAAAGAGACTCAACATCAACATCCCTAATATGAGCCAAATAAGCCAAACAACCTTGCCCTACCAGTTTCCTTGCCCGAATGGAAGATATGATCATAGCTTGCTTAGGCTTGTACAACCCCTTCCCACTCTAACCATTCCCTTCTCAGAATTTCTAAAGTTGCAGACTTAGTATTACAATTAAGCACCACATAATAGGGGGACAACCAAGTCATGCCTAAGATTATATCGAAGTCAGTCATATCTAAAATCACCAAATCAGCCCAAGTATGGAAACTCATAAAAAAAAATAGGACAAACACGATAGACATGTGTGACTATGATAGACTTCACAACTGGGGTAGAAACATGGTTGGGGGAATCAAGTATATCACAAATCATAGCAAATGTTGCGGTAAATCGCACAGACACATAAGAGTAAGTAGAACCCGGATCAAATAACACATTAGCCATCCGGTCACAGACAAGAATAGTACTTGTGATAACTGCGTCAGACACCTCTGCCTCATTCTTGCCTGGAAAGGCGTAACACTGAAACCTATCATCATGACAAACGACTTCCCTGCATGGCTGCATGTTACCTCTGCATGCATTACCATTTCCCCTACCTCCGTGGCGTCACTGATTTCCTCCTCGTCTACCTTGTGGACGCCTTCGACTATTATTACCATTTCCCCAGGTACCACTGCTGTAGTCTTCTGCTGCGCGAAATCCATCATGTGTGGATGGGGACAATCTCTCCTCATATGCCTAGATTCTTCACAGTTGTAGCATGTACGATCAAACGATGACATTCTGCCCATCGAAGGTGCTACTCCCTATCTATCCTGAATGACATTATGAGGTGGAGTTCCCGAGTAATTACCTGTAGAGGCGGGCATAGCGGACTGAATTGGCCTGCTGCAAGTGTTGGCCGCCTTGACCCCTTGTAGTAAGAACCTTGAAAGTTACCCGAGTTCTTATCCCTCTTAGCCAATGCCTTAGCCTGAGCATCTCGCATCACCCCTTCCACTTTCTTAACAAAGTTTGTTACCTCATTAAAGCTCTTCCCTGCAGAGGTCATATGAACAAATAATACCTACAACTCAAAATTTAGTCCCTTAATAAATAAACGGATCCTCTCTTCTTCAGTAGTCACCAATTGAGTAGCACATATAGACAAGGCATGTAACTTGGCCTCATAAGCAGCCACAGACATACCACCTTGCTCCAAAGACATGAACTCATCCTTCTTAAGATCTCTAAAAGTTCTAGGCACATATTTCTCTAAAAATAGAGCTTGAAATTGGGTCCAAGTAAATGGAGGTAGAACTGAAGATCTGCATTCCACATAAGCTCTCCCTACTGCTTAGCCTCACATTGAAGTTGAAAAGTCACAACCTCAACCCCATGTGATGGAAAATTCCTAACTTATGAAGCCTCTCATAGAGATCTAGGATGAACTCATATGCATCCTCACTCTCAGAACCATGGAACACATGCGGTTTGAACTTGAAGAACTTAGTCGACATCTCATGCTCATTACCAGTCAAAACAGGACCTAATAAATGACGAAAGAAAGCATCATTACCTACATTCCTTCCCACCTTGGGGAAAATGTTAGCAATAGGAGGATTGGCGGGAGCTTGGATTGCTTGAACAGAGGGAAGAACTCTAGGACCAACAAACCCTTTAAAGAATGACATGATCTGCTGAGCTAACACGGGGTCTATGGGAGGAATACCTGTTGTCTCAGCCTGCATCTCTTCCTCTTGTCCAACAACCTCGTTATTTTCAACCTTGATATTCTCATCTACCTCTCCATGATGCACAGAAGGGGCTTCATTCCTAGGAGCATTTTCAACTGATGCTCCATCCCTAGTAGGCGCCACCCTTCCTCGGCCTCTACCCCTAGCTCTTCCCCTAACCCTGCCTCGCCCGCGACCTCTCACTGCAGATTCCTCAGCTGAAGCATTGGCGGGAGCTACGGGCCTGACGCCGTTGAACTTAATGTTAACCATATATGGACAGAAGAGTGAAAGAGATTAGATACCAATTCTAATCGACATATACCAATTGGAATCAAGTTATAGCACGAAAGGAGATAAGAGAAAACATAAAGATTTCCTAAAGTCCTATAGCCTCTCGAAGAAAAGTACAGACGTCTCCGTACCATTCCGCAAGACTCTACTAGACTCATTTTAGTACATCGAGATCAATGAACCTAGGCTCTGATATAAACTTTGTCACGACCCAGACCATCGTGATTGGCACCCACACTAACCCTCCGATGGGAGAACCATTTATACTAATTAGCTAACTAACCTAATCAACATACTAAAGCATTTAAAGTTACGGAAGCAAGTTTAAATGACAAAATACTAAAGTTCCCATAAACTTCTAAAAGATGTAACAACGAATTGCGGAAATTAATGCCTAGAACCTGAAAGTCAATCTACCAAAATTCTAACAAGATCCAAAAGTCTAAACAAGAAGGGTTACAATCCCAAACTAATGAACTAATAACTAACTAGAATGTCCAAGTCCGAAATGTGGACATACACAGAAAGAGAACTCATGGAAGCCAGGAAGAACTGGCTCACCCTTGAATTTGATCGGCAATCACTGATCTTCTAAGCGAGGTTTGTCAATAGCCGCTTGAAGATGCCCTGTACTCAACACAGAAAGAGCAAGTGCAGTATTAGTACACAACCACAATGTACTGGTAGGATCACATGGCTATCCCACTAAGTGCAACGTATATAAGTCAATACAACATAATAATATCATGCATACACCGAACATATACAATATCATCATCATTTACGAACAATGTACAATTTCACATTCTTAAGATACATAATTATATCAACTCATTAGTCCTCTCATGGGACCCAAACACAAACATTTAGCATACTGGAACGTGGTACCCGATCCAATGTTAATGCCGGAAAGTGGCAATCGATCCCATATTTATGCCGGAATGTGGCAACTGGTCCAAGTTAGTATGTCGGAACACAACACATGATCCATTCAACTAGCCACAATCACAATCACAAGTACATTCTAATAATCATACAATCAAGTCATGATTCATGGCATTCATTGTTCATCTATCTCATTTACAACAAGTGTGATCAATAATGCAATATTTGCATACATACACGTATTATAATGAAGAAAGAACAAACATATATCACACAATCATGAAATCACAACCATCACTTATCTCAAACAAGCTTGAACCCTTAAAAAACATTATTCTTCCCTTTCCGTATTTGTTCGGCTTGTTCTTGGTCTACAAAAGATCAATATAACACGGGAATCAATAAACAATAACTAATTACCTGAATTGCTAACAATTCTATCAACACTAGATCAAACCCATGATTCCCATACCCAGATTAGGGCTTTCTTCACCATAATTTCCAGATCAAAACCCTTCCCCATCGATAATTACCCATTAGATTACATTCTACGGATCAAAAGATGGATTTGGGGAGCTAAAATCTTACCTTTAGCCTCAAGAATGGTGAAGAACTTTCAAGAAACCCCCTAGGCTCGTTCCTTAGCTCTCAAGTTCGAAAATTGTAGAATAAAATGTTTTTGGGGTTTATTTCTGACTTTAAGTCGCGTCTGCCCCGCCATGGCCACACTCACCCTACTACAACAGCCCCGTCCTGGCGGTAGAAATCCCGCCTCAGCGGCTTGCACGAAACCAGTAAGCAAAATTAATAATTCCAAGACCCCATTTCACAACACACCTTCAACCAACGACACTCAGAAACTACCCATTCATGCTAAGATCAATTTTGGGAGTTCTACTCACCCGAATTCAATTTCGTAAAGTCGTACGGATTTCTTAACGTCTTAGCTATCTACTCATGTAATAAAAATCATAATTAAATCACCCAATTCTTACTTGATTTTACCTAGACCTTACTGAATCCCGAGTTTCTTGGTTCCAAAGTGGAAGAGGATCCCCAAAGGATTATCGATGAGGTTTGCAAGGTGCTTAATGCTATGGGGGTGTCTTTGGAGGAGAAGGCCGAGCTAGTCGCCTACCAACTAAATGATGTGGCTCAAGTTTTGTATGACCAATGGAAAAGTGAGAGACTCGTAGGAGCAGGACCGATAGGATGGGATTCGTTTAAATCGGAGTTTCTTGATAGATTCTTTCTTCTAGAGTTGAGGGAACGAAAAATACAAGATTTCATAAACCTTTGACAAGGGGGTATGAGTGTGAAAGAGTATACTCTAAAGTTCACCCAATTATCCAAGTATGCTCCAACCACTTTGGCGGACTCGAAGGCTAAAATGAATAAATTTGTGATGGGAGTGTCTGACTTGGTAGTCAATGAATGTTGTTTGGTAATGCTTATCCTAAGTATGAATATTTCAAGTCTTATGGTCCATGCCGAACAAATTGAGGAACAAAAACTCAAGAAACTGAATAGGGAGTTGAAAAGAGCTAGAACCGGGGATGGGAACTTCTCCAATGGTAAGTCTGATGGGCAAGGTTGACAAAGGTTCAAATAAAGGTTTTCCAACCAAGGTTCCTCTAGTGCTTCCCCAATGGTCAACAAGGATAGGGTGTCTAACCCTAAGCCTCAAGGATTTTATGATAAATAAACTACTATGACAAAACCTACTTGTGCCAAATGTGGAAAGAAACATGATGGTAAATTCCTGGCCGGTTTGGGTGTTTGTTATGGTTGCGGTAAGAGTGGTCATCAATTGAAAAATTGCCCAACACTTACGGCCAAGGGGAGAGAAGACAAGCAAACTCCTCCAAGTGGTTCAAACCTCTAATGCTCAAAAGCAAAACCACTTTTATGCTCTTCGATCCCAAGAAGACCAAGAGAGCTCCCCAGAGGTGGTGACCGGTATGTTAAAAGTCTTTTCTATTGATGTATATACTTTGTTAGATCCCAGTGCCACTTTGTCCTTTGTGACATCTTTTGTGACCATGAAGTTTGAAATACTCCCCGAAGTGTTATTAGAGCCTTTTTTGGTTTCTCCCGGTTGGTGTTTCCGTGGTGGCTAAGAAAGTGTATAGAAGTTGTCCCATTTCTTTGTGTCATAAAGTCACTTTTGTGGATTTAGTGGAGTTAGGCATGTTAGATTTTGATGTGATTTTGGGTATGGATTGGTTGCATGCATGTTAAGCGTCTATAGATTGTAGGACTCGGGTGGTCAAATTCTAATTTCCAAATGAGCCAATTTTAGAGTGGAAAGGGGGCAATTCTATCCCTAGAGGTCAATTTGTTTCTTGTCTCAAAGATAGGAAAATTATATCCAAAGGGTGAATTTACCATCTTGTTAGGGTGATGGATGTTGAGTTTGAAACCCCTTCTCTAGAGTCGGTTTCGGTAGTAAATGAGTTTCTAGAAGTTTTCCTCGATGCTTTACCTGGTATTCCTCCCGAACGGGAAATAGATTTTGGCATTGATCTTTCACCGAATATGCAACATATCTCCATTCCTCCATATAGAATGGGTCCGGTTGAGTTGAAAGAGCAACTAAGGGATGTGTTAGACAAGGGTTTTATCCGACCGAGTGTCACTCCTTGGGATGCTCCGGTGTTGTTTGTTAGAAATAAAGATGGGTATATTAGAATGTGCATCGACTATCGTTAATTGAACAAAGTGACCATAAAGAATAAATATCCCCTTTCGAGATTCGATGATTTATTTGATCAACTCCAAGGGGCAAGCTATTTCTCCAAAATTGATCTTCGTTTGGGTTATAACCAACTAAGGGTAAGAGGGGATGATATACCCTAGACGGCTTTCCAAACTAGGTATGGGCACTATGAATTCCTTGTGATATCATTTGGCCTAACTAATGCCCCGGCGGCATTTATGGACCTAATGAATAGGGTGTTTAGGCAATACTTTGATATGTTTGTGATCGTATTTATCGATGATATTTTGATCTATTCGAGGAATGAGAATAAGTAGATGGACCATTTGAGGATTGTGTTGCAAGTCCTTAAATAACACCAACTATTTGCAAAGTTTAGTAAGTGTGAGTTTTGGTTAAGGTCTGTAGTTCTCCTTGGTCATATTATGTCAAGCAAGGGTATTGAGGTATATCCTAAGAAGCCGGATGTGGTCAAGAGTTGGCCTAAACCTGTAACTTCTTCCGATATTAGAAGCTTTTTGGGTTTGGCCGGTTACTATAGGAGGTTTGTTGAGGGTTTTTCCTCCATCGCTTCTCCGTTGACGGCTTTGACTCAAAAGAAGGCTAAGTTTGAGTGGTCGGAGAGTTGTGAGAAAAGCTTCCAAGAATTGAAAAATAGACTTTTTCCGCTCTGGTGTTAATCTTACCGGATGGTACGGAAGGTTTTGTTGTATATTGTAATGCCTCCAAAGTGGGTTTGGGATGTGTCCTCGTGAAAAATGGTAAAGTGATTGCCTATGCTTCAAGGCAACTCAAAGTAAATGAGAAGAATTATCTGACCCATGATCTTGAACTAGCGGCATTAGTGTTTGCTTTGAAAATATGGAGAAATTACTTGTATGGGTCCATGTGGATGTTTTCATCGATCACAAAATTCTTCAATATGTAATTAGCCAAAAAGACTTGAATCTCCAACAAAGAAGGTGGTTAGAACTTTTGAAGGAATATGACATGAGTGTCATTTACCACCCCGACAAAGCTAATGTTGTAGCCGATGCACTTAGTAGATTATCCATGGGTAGTGTGGCACATATAGAAAATGGAAAGAAAGAGTTTGTTTGTGATGTGCATAGGTTGGCTCGGCTAGGTGTTCAACTAGTGGATTCCACCAAGGGTGGCATCATGGTTCATAAAGGCTCTGAATCGTCCTTTGTGGTGGATGTTAAGTCTAAACAAGAAATTGATCCTATATTAGTTGAATTGAAAGAATCGGTACTCAAGAAGTCCGTTGAGGCTTTCTCCTAAGAGGGAGATGGGGTACTTAGGTACCAAGGTCGATTATGTGTTCCGGATGTGGATGGATTGAGGGAGTATTATTTATAGGAGGCTCATAGTTCTCGGTATTATAATCATCTGGGAGCCACCAAGATGTACCGTGATTAACGGGAAGTCTATTGGTGGAATGGTATGAAAAAAGATATTGCGGGATTTGTAGCCAAATGTTCTAATTGTCAAAAAGTTAAGGCTGAGCACCAAAGGCCGGGAGGCTTTTTGCAAGATATACCAATTCCCACTTGGAAGTGGGAAGAGGTGAATATGGATTTTATTGTGTGTTTGCCTCATACTCGAAGGCACCATGATTCTATTTGGGTCATTGTTGATAGGATGACAAAATCAACCCACTTTATTCTCGTCAAGGTTTCCCTTTCGGCGGAAGACTATGCTAATTTTTATATAAGGGAGATAGTGAAGTTACATGGAGTTCCTTTATCTATTCTTTCGGATCAAGGTACTCAATTTACTTCACACTTTTGGAAGTCATTCCAAAAAGGGTTTGGTACTAAGGTGAAGCTTAGCACCGCTTTTCACCCTATGACGAATGGTCAAGCGGAGCGCACCATTCAAACTTTAAAGGACATGTTGAAGGCGTGTGTTATAGATTTCAAGGGTAATTGGAATGACCACTTGCCCTTAATAGAATTTGCCTACAATAATAGTCACTACTCAAGTATCGGCATGGCTCCTTTTGAAGCCTTGTATGGTAGGAGATGTAGGTCTCCCATTGGTTGGTTTGAGGTAGGTGATGCCGCTCTTATTTGTTCCGAATCGATTTTTAAGGCTATTGAGAAATTTTGGCTCATTAGAGAGAGGTTGAGAACGGCTCAAAGCAGACAAAAGTCTTATGCCGATGTAAGGAGAATGGATTTAGAATTTGAAGTTAATGATTGTGTCACGCCCCGAGCTACCCCGAGACGTAGACACACGACCTAGAATCACAAGTGACCCCAAGCTAACCTTGCTGGCATGACATGAGCATACTAAGAATAATAATAACTGAGGCGGAAGCTAAATAATAAAGAAAGTCTAAAATGATAGGGAATACCCATATAGTAAAACTGATTATGTCGAATCTGAGAGTTTAATACAAGAGAAATATCAAACCTAAATACTAAGTTGAATCTAACTATGTTTGAAATATGCCTCTAAACTGATAATAAATGTTGGGACATGCCCCAACTAGATCTAGCAAAACTGAAACTAAAGACTAAAATCGATAAGATAAACATGTCATTAGTCCTCGAAGAATGAGGACTCACCACTGATGCTGCTGAGCTGAAGATCAAGAACCAATCTATGTGTGATCTGACTGATGAGGACCTGAACCTACATCACAAGAAGATTTAGCGCAGAGTATGCGTCAGTACTTGAAAGGTACTGAGCATGTAGGATATATTATAGCAAAAATAAACATATAACTGAACAAGTAATAAAGCAAGAACATAATTTGAACATGATATGGATACTGAATACTATGATAACTAAATACAATGACCAATTTATAACATACTGAGACTGAATACTGAATATACTGAAATGTGGTCAATGCAATGGAGTCTGATTGGACTGTATGAGCTACTAATAACCGATAATAAAACAACATGAGCTAAATATGGAGTCCGATATATATGCCCCATCAAGAGGACCCAATATACCCTGCCAGTGGTATAGAGGCATGCTGTCGTGATCACTAAAATGGTGCCCACATAGGAGACTTACAACCTATGTGGCTCGTAGTTCTGGTACTATATGGGTGATTGACCCTAGTCCAACTCGGTAGTATGCTACTCCCAATAGATTAAGTCAATTAACACATTATGACTGAGTTTCTATAATGTACTGGATAGCTCGAACTAACATGCAAACTGAGAATGTACATTTATATACTGATAATGACGTATTCAAAACTAAGGCATGTATATTTGAAATAACTGAAATATCTGGCCTAGCATGTGTAATTCAAGAACAAAAGAAATACATAGCTAGGGTTCTGAAATTCATGCAAGAAATGACATAATAACATGATAATCTAAATTGGAACATTAAATTAACTAATTCATGATGATCTGCTGGAGTTCTAAAAACCCTAGGTCAAGTTATGATAAGGGAATCAATAATCTGAGTGAAAACTAGGGACCTAATGGGTGAAAGGAACCCACTAGTGAAACCCCACATACCTGGTGATGAATTCCACGGAGAAATCTTTTGATTTTAGGGCTAGAACTGATGGAATCTTGTTGCGTTCTTGAACTAGGGTTGCTCGACCTTTTCTCCTCTTTACACTCTAATTTTCTAAGTTTTTGATGAAAGTTCTATTATGTTTCTAGGCTAAAACTAATCAAAACCACGTAGTTTAGGGTTCAAAATGACGTAGTTTAGGGGTCCAACGAAATAGGAAAAGACCAAAAGACCCTGACTTAAATTGTAGACGGGGTTGACCATGGCCACTTCAACAGACCGTGAAAGGGACCAAGAACCGTGAAGATGGTCGTGGTCTGAGGTCCAGGAGCTAGGGGTTCTGGGGTATGGTCCACGAGCCCCTACCACGGCCGGTGCGGAGGACCGCAGATCATGAAGGTCCCCATGGTCCTCACTTGGGCTAAGGTCTGGAGGCTCAAGTCTGGGGGACTACTCGAAAGCCTTCACGGACCACCCCACGACCCGTGTGGAGGACCATGGACCGTAAAGGTCCTCGTGGTCTTCACTTGGGCGTGGGGTCTAAGGGACTGGCTAGGGGGGTTACTGCCTCGACTATACGGACGCGACCATGGTCCGTTATCAAGACCACGGCCCGTGAAGGGTCCCGTGGTATGATGCTACCCTGGGAGAATACCTCTACCTTTTGTTGATGGACTGCACCCTTGAGTTCGAGCAATATCGGATCACTTTCTTGCTTTTCCTTAACCTCCACTACCAATGAAGATTCTAATACATTTTGAATTGTCACGCCACTATTTGATATGCTCATAAGAAGAAATCCTAAATGAGTAAGCCTATGAACATCCTTTGCTAGCTCTTTTCTTTCTTCCTCAACATGTGCTACACTACTCATAGATAGGCTGCTAAAGGCATCTGCTACTACATTTGCCTTACCCGGATGGTAATGCACACACATGTCATAATCCTTGAGGAACTCAAGCCATCTTCTCTGGCGAAGATTCAACTCTTTCTAGGTGAACACATACTGGATGCTCTTATGGTCTGTGAACACATCTACATGAACACCATACAAGTAGTGTCTCCAAATCTTGAGTGCAAACACCATTGCTGTAAGCTCGAGGTCATGAGTGCTATAACCTTACCTCGTTGCATTAACACATAGCCTAGGCCATCTCTGGATGCATCACAATAAATCACATAACCGTATGAACCCTCTGGTAGAGTCAAAACAGGAGTTGTAGTCAACCTAGTTTTCAATTATGCGAAGCTTTTCTCGCAATCATCTGACCACCGAAACTTGACCATCTTCTGAGTCAACCTAGTCAATGGTGAGGCTATGGATGAAAATCCTTCCACGAACCTTCTGTAATAACCCGCTAGACCCAATAAACTTCTAATATCTACAGGAGAGGTAGGTCTGGGCCATTGTTTGACTGCTTCTATTTTCTGGGAATCCACCAGGATCCCTCCGCTGGATACTATATGCCCAGGGAACGCAATTGATTGTAACCAAAACTCACACTTGTTAAATTTGGCGAATAACTGGCGATCTTTGAGAGTTGTCTCTCAAATGACTCGCATGTTCTTCCTCATTCCTAGAGTAAATGAGGATATCATCAATAAAAATGATAACGAACAAATCCAAATACTGCTTGAACACTCTGTTCATCAAATCCATGAAAGCTGCCAGAGAATTGGTTAGACCAAATGAAATAACTACAAATTCATAATGACCATACCGAGTTCTGAAGGATGTCTTCAGAATGTCACTATCTCTGACCTTGAGCTAATGATAACCCGATCTGAGGTCTATATTTGAGAAATGACTAGCACCTTGAAGTTGGTCAAATAAGTCATCAATCCTGGGGATGGGATACTTATTCTTGATTATGACCTTGTTCAACTGCCTATAGTCAATGCACATTCTAAGAGATCCATTTTTCTTCTTCATGAACAACACCGGGGCACCCCATGGCGAAATACTAGGTCTGATGAAGCCCTTATCTAGAAGGTCTTTCAACTGCTCTTTTAATTCCTTAAGCTCAGGTGGAGCCATCATGTAAGGAGGAATAGAAATAGGCTGGGTATCTGGAAGGAAATCAATTCCAAAGTTAATTTCCCTTTCGGGAGGAACTCCGGGAAGATCTTCTGGAAACACTTCTAGAAACTCATTAACCACTGGAACTGACTCAAGAGTTGGGGTGTCAGAGCTTGAATCCTTAACCCAAACTAGATGATAGAGATAGACCTTAGAGATCACCTTTCTGGCCTTAAGGTAAGAAATAAATCGACCCATAGGCGCTAAGCTACTACCCTTCCATTCTAAGTTTTTTCGTTTGTAAATTGGAAACGAACAATCCTAGTTCTACAATTGACTAAGGCATAACAGGAATGTAACAAATCCATGCCTAGAATGACATCGAAGTCTACCATTTCTAACTCTACAAGATCTGCTGAGGTGACTTTCTGAGACTGTGACAGGGCAATTTCTGTATACCCGTCTAGCTATAACTGGGTCACCGACTGGAGTAGAGACGAAGAAGGGTTTTAAGAGAGTTTCTGGACTAGCATCAAACTTAACTTCTATATAAGGAGTTACAAAGGAAAGGGTAGCCCCTAGATCTAACAAAGCATAAACATCGAGATCAAAGACTCGTAACGTACCAGTGACTACATTAGGAGAATCTTCCTGATCCTGGCGAGCCTGAAGAGCATAGAGCATTTTTTGGCGTTGTTCGCCACCTGTACCAGATGAGTTAACCTGTTGAGTTGGGTGACTTTCTAGCCCTACTGAAGTTATAGACTGGGCTCGATTAGCATTGCCTCCTTGTCCCTATTTAGAAGGACAATCCCCCAACCTGAGACCAGACTGACCATACCCAAAACATCCTTCCTTTTCTGCAAGGCACTCGCCTGGATGGTTCTTACCACACTTAGGGCATGTAGGGTAGGTTTTGGTACCTGTAACACTCCCCTGAGACTTAGAGCCTAATGCCCAACCTTTCTGATCTTGTCTGAACTTGGAGGACGGAACACTAGCTGATGAAGATGCTGGAGCTGAAAATTTTTACTGACCTTGCGAACGATTTCCACCACCTGACCTCTATTGAGAATACTCATAGTTTCCAGTCCTAACCTTCTTATTCTCCTTAGCCTATTCCCTAAGCTTATCACCCTCAACCTGCTGAGCATGAGTCATGAGCCTAGAGATGCTCATATTTTCCAACAACATAGCATTTCTACAATATGTATTTACCAAGTCTGACACTCCATATAGAAACTTGTTCATTTGGTCCCTGGAATCAACAATCATGTGAGGAGCATACCTCGAGATTTAGGTGAACTTGAGTCCATACTCTTGGACTGTCATGCTACCTTCCCTTAAGTTCATAAATTCTTGAGCTTTTGCCTCCCTTAGCTCTCTTGGGAAAAACCTGTCCAGAAAGGTCTCACTAAAGTAATCCCAAGTGATAGGAGTTGCATCTGTACACCAGTTCTCCTTCCACTGAGTATACCAGATATGAGCTACAACCTTAAGTTGGTAAGATGCTAACTCAACTCGATCATTCCCAGTTACCTGCATCACTTCAAAGATCTTCTTGACCTCATCAATGAAGTTTTGAGGATCCTCACCAATCTGCGATCCTAAGAACTCTGGTTGATTTCTCCTAACAAAATCTCGCACTCTGGCTGCAGCTAACCCAACATTAGCATTTGCTGGAACTGGAGCCCGTTGATTGTTCTAGTTGGCCACACTCTAAGCCAACATCTAAATGGCGTCTGGAACTCTGCATTCGAAAGTTCTTGATCTGGGACTAGAGAAGTTGTGTTTGTGTTCCTGCAATTAGCCCTACGAGAAGGCATGATCTGAAATGCAAAACGATGAGTCAGAACCAGAAATTTGATCATACCTCACGCATGATAAGAGTAACAAGAAAATGAAGATTTTTTTTCCTAAAACACTTCGTAGCCTTCCTTTCATTAGATGTGGTGCGCACTACACACCCATGAAAAGGACTCTACTGAAACAACCCCAAAAATGCCCGAAAATGTGCTTCAGAAACACCTATAATTGTAATTTCCATATATCTCAAAATCCGTGCATGATTTCGAAAATTCGACTTCATATTCTTATTCAGGGGGTCAAATTGAGTGGGAAATGGGTCTAACC